>JAPMOR010073681.1:606470-654734 GCA_026543865.1 Argiope aurantia
AGTAGTTAACTTAATTAAAAAAATCTCTTACATTTAGAGCTTCTTATGTAAGAAAACCCTAATATAATTGAAGCTTCTTCTCGCATAATTTATCAATACCCGTAGGATAAATTATTATACTAATATAATGCATAGTTAATAACCAACTAACTGGTTGACGTCAAATATTGGTTGCGCTTAATTTCAGTTATATCTGTTATGCACAGCTTGATCCTCTCTATAAAATATTTCTAAGCATCAAATGGTGGTAGACATTGAAGCTGTGTTATTTTAATAGGCTTACAATTGCTCTCTTTATTAAGTGCAAGAACCATTTTAACGGAGTAAAATCTCACGATTTCATAGAAAAATTCAAAACCTAACTTTTCGGCAATCTATCTTCAAAATACACGTTGCCTTTTGCAATATTTTAACTTCCCTTTCTTATTTTTCACGTAAACTCGCAGATAGTAAGCAGAATGCTCCTTCCTTAGCTTTCAACAAAGAAAGAAAATCTTGCGGTTAAATATTTGACGGAGCTAAAGAAACGGCATTGAATTATTTTGAAACAATAAAATTTACTATCAAAAATGATGCAGAAAACATTTTTTAAAAATTTAAAATTGTGGGGGAAAATACACGTCCACTAAATTGATATCGTTAAAAAGATAACCTTTTTTGGTAAAACTTACCTATTACATAGTGTAAAAATTACTTTTGTCTGTATTAGTTTTAAAGGTTATGATGGGAAAAATGTCAACATTTTTCTTATTTTATAATTAATTTAAATTTAAAAAAATCGCTCCGAGATGTACATTTCAATTTTACAAAACATATTTGTGTCAATATTAATTCCATATTAGGTGGTATATCCTACAGAACAACAACAAACACATATTCTCCTTTATTACTAGTGGATCCTCCTCCCTGGGGGATATTTCAAAAATGGTGAAGAGAAACTGCCGGCATGGTAGTTGTTTCTCATCCTCCTGTTGGATACAGAAATGGCATGAAGTTTAGCTATCTGCTCATGTGATGGAACGTGTCTCCTTTGGGAGGGCTTGTACTATAGTCGGTGATGGTTGTTAGGATTCAACATAGTTCCCACCTATGCTGTCCTTTTTTTCCGGCCATTCATATTTATCCGAATGCCTTCTGGTAGGATGGAGTAACTAACCTTTTGTAGTTATTAACAGTAGAGATGTTTATTAAGCAGCGAAAATTGTTCTTCCATCGAGTTTCTCGTGTACTTGTATAATATGTCTCATTTTGTGTTGAGCTACTTTGTATTGAAAAAAGAATTGAATATCGAAATTCCAGTTATAACTGGTTGCATCCAGATATTGTTGTAAATCTATTATTTTGATGTTTTGAACACATAATGAATTTCATTCGTCTTCTTTTTTATTTTTTATTTTTGAGTTATCTTTTCACTGTGTTGAACAAACAGACTAGTTAATCCTTTTACTTGTTGGTACCAGAGTCTGACACATATTTACAATTTCGTGATTCTTCCAATTTCCACTGCTCTGAAAATCATTTCTGAAGCTTTCTAAGTATGAGCAAACTGAAATTTGTTAAATATTATCCAAAGTCTGACAGAAATCTACGATTATGATTTAAACAACGCACTACAAACAACGGACAATTTAGCAAATATCATTCGTCTAATTCAATAAACTAACAGCCAGAATTTTGAAAACATACATTTTTTTTTTAAATTTCAAGATAGTCATTTTAAATACTAATTTCCATTCTCCTATATAAAGAAAAGATTAAAATAAATAAAAAGAAGTTTTACTTTACAATGTATTGATCAGCAACGGATAGTGTGTTGTTTTCTAAAATTTGTCAACACTGAAGGACAATTACAAATTTTATAATGAATAAATTGAATGATTTACAAGCAGTATAATGTACATTATTTTCAAAACAAACAAACAAACAAACAAAAAAAAAACCAAGCAAAGCAAGTTTTTGCCAATTTATTTTTGTATTATTTAAAGTTTTTATATTGTTTAAAGTTTAGTTAAAAGTGTTTAATTAGAATAATCGTTAATTTGAGCATTGTCCAGATTCGACTGAAACAACGAAATTATACATGTTCTTGTCACAATATTTTATAAAAAGAATGTGAAACAAAGCTTATTCTGTGAATTTAATTCTAAATTCTTCTGGTTTATTACTGTAATAATTCATTTTTATTAACTTATATATAGAGGGCGCATAAAGAAAATATTACAATATTTCAAAATATTCAGCCAAAGAATTTAGAATTTCTCAATTGTTTCTCTGTGTCAGTAGTGGATTTCCGACTAGGTAGGCTATGCTGCTGTCTAGGGTTGATAGACTGAAAAAGGCCACAAAATGGGAGATTAAAAGATTTTATCTTCTAACTTACCAAATAGATAAATTGGTGAAGAAAAGTGCAAATTTTATGAAATATAAAATATTAGTTTATATAAAAAATATATATATATATATATATATATATATATATATATATATATATATATATATATATATATTCAGATTCTTACGTCCAATTATGCGCTCATTTCAGTATTAGAATATTTATAAATATCGGACCTCTGCTGCAATAATATTTTGTAAAACATGGATTCCGGACAGCCTATAGTGAAAACAGATAAGTTAAAACAAAATACATTTTAACAAATAAAATCGCCAGTTTATTAAAAGAGAGGGAGTGCCTTGTAATACATATTGCATAGGACCGCAAAATACTTAATACTTGGGCACGTGATGAAGGCAGTAACTAAAATAATGAAATGTATTATTTTAAATATATTTATAAATATGTTTAAAAGTTTATTAAAATTAAATAAAATACGAAAAAAAAATTGGTATAATTAAAAAAATGAATGTTTAGAATTTTGAAATGGTGTAAAATGGCTTTTGTGCGATAATATCCCTCGAAGTTATTAAGGAAGAACAATTAATATTTTAATTAATCAATAACGCGAATGAAATTTTGGAAAAACCCTTTCCAAGTGAATATCTTCTTCCCTAGAAGTAATACTTGCCAAATTTGATAACGCAGTAACTCATAACTGTCATGACAACTCACCTATCTATCAACTATCTCAACAACAAGCATTTTGAATCATCGTTTTTGTGTTCGTCACACATGTCAAATATCGATAATATGTCCAGCTTATAAACTATCATATTAACATTGTGATTCATATGTTTAGACATAATTAATTTTAACTATTGATAATAAATGATATCCTCATGTAGGTGTATACAGAAAGTGATGGACAAAGTATTTCCCATTTTCATTTCAAATTTCCCACATTGTTAGTGAATATTATAATGATCCCGTAATTTCAGATTCTGCGTCAGAAATACCTTTGAACCATTATCTAAAACCGCAACGAAAAATTTCGTAGAAAGTCAAGATCATTATGAGACTACTTTTTATTGCGGTTAAGTTATATCGCGAGAATTCGCCATTATCTTTGAAAGGCAACTCGCAGATTCGTGAGGTTGAAGTTGACTTCTTGAGGTCAGAAACTAGTCACAAATATATGGAAATGGCTTTAGGCTCTATTCTATTTTTTTCTCTATCCCTCCCCCCCCCCCCCACTTTAAACAGAAGACATATTTCAGTCTTTTTTTTTCATTTGGGTTCAAAGGGGTAGACTTACCACCAACTGTATTATATGCTGGCCGTTCAACTGGCTCTCTCCTTTTCAAAATTTATGTCTCGAAGATATCACCTTGAGGCCACTTGAAACTCATTTATAGTACAATACCATCAGCGTTTGTATGCATACTCGTAAAATTAGCATATGTAAAAGAAGTGTGTATCTATTGAAAATAATGTCTAGACAACTTGTGAGATATAAATGCAAATATTGATAGGAAATTGTTATTCAGTTTTGAGAAAAAGGAAAAGCCACAAAGTTTATTTAGTGCTGTTTGGCTTAACTCTTAAAAGTTAAAAAAATATTCATTAGTTGTCGAATGATGTAATTAAATAAGATGTAATTTTTAATTCTTCTCTGTCTAATGAATCATTGTTACACAACTTTCATACTTTTAAATCATAAAAATGTACATTTATCCTATTCATTGTCAATGACTGATTTAGGTGTTTTTGAAATATTATGAGACCTCTTTTTTTTAGGGAATTTGGTCTCACATTTCTATAAAATTAACATGCTTATTATTTATCTAAAGTAAAATTTTTATTTCAGTAATTTTGTAAAAAATGTTAAATTATTGAGTTTCAACCACATCTGCACCCAGTATCATTTAATCATATATTCAGTGTGTTTGTAAACACATTAAAAGTCCCACCGGGGGCCACCTCAGAAATGAGAATCAGGATCTTTCGGTGTGGTGCTTGGTTTTCACCATCCTGGTGGATACAGAAATGTTGTGGGTTGGCTACTTCCTACCGATGACGGGACGTGCTTCCTACAGGAAGGGTTGTTCCGTGATCGGTGATGGTCCTTAGGACTCAACCTTAGTTTCCGCCTATGTTGTTGCGGCGGTTCGGTCATTCACATTTTTCCGTGTGCCTCTGGGTGAATCGAAGTAGTCAATTTATGATAAACACATCAATAATTAAGTGACGTAATAAAACAGATAGAAATTTGGCTAATTATACTTAAGAGAGTTTATATATCCTTATGGTTCATAGAATTTATATTTTTTCAAATCTATATTTTTCATCCCATGTTTTTTGGTAATTTTGCATTTTTTCAGCTCATTGAGTACATGAACGTCCCTAATAAAGCTATGCAATTTCCCGTGCCATCCAACATCTAATTACACTTTGTTGGCGCCATGTTCATATTTTTAGAGGCGTAAAGGAGGTAAAATGAGAGTAGAATAATTTTACTTTTCTTCAGGCGTTCAAAAAATTGACGTTCCAAATACCCCAATTCCATTTCCGAATATTCCACTATTTCCAATAATTTTTTAAAAATTTAAATATTATTTATAAATATTACATTCTACTAGTCGAAATATTTAATCTATTTTAAGATTCAATCACATCAATCGCTCATGCTCTTCTGGTAATGTTACGTTGTTGTTTTTTTTCGAGATTTTTTACTTTTCTTTTATTTTGAAGTGTGGGAAATTTTTAATATGCGAGAACTTCGTATAATTTACTTTTAATAATATCTTTTAAAACTGTTTGAGTTCTTTTATTAATTGGTACAATTTCCTCTCATATTGCAGCACTTTCATATTTTTAAACCACCCAGTTAACGTATCATAGGCTTTTTTAATGACAATTCTAAGATTTTATTTCACTTGATAAATCTGCTAGTTTTTATTGAATTGAATTTTATCGATTTTTTATATTGATTTCAAAAAGGACGCTTCTCAGTTTTGATAAGCTACAGATATTTTACTTCTTTTTTTTTAACTTCTTAGGATCTGAAATTCAATCTTTTTTATTTTCTCATATAAGAAAGAAAAAGGTATAGAACAGAAATATGAAGAGAGAAAGTATTGTAGTCATCTAAGAGTTCAAAGGCGGGATTTTGATGATTCTTCACGTATCAGACCTCTCAGAGTCCAAAGAACAAAGTTTTGACATTATGTGTGCCTGCAAATACGAATAACACAAAAATTCTTTGAGTTATACGGATGAAATTTAGTATATGATCTTAACATTCAATTTGCAGATTTCTGTCAGAGTTTGAACGAATTCCATTCAAAGAAAATGTGTCTGCCCAGCTGTCTGATAACTAATGAGCACGATAATAACGAAGCTTAAATGGGTAGATTAGTACAACTTGGTATGCAGGTTTGGCATCTATAATGTAGATTCATATCTAATTCAATCAAGTGAACGACTGTTTGTATTTTTGTATGCATATAAATGCGATATTTCAAAAATATAACAACAGATAAATGAAATTTGGCATTTAATCTTGTTATTTAAATTTATAGTTATGTTCTTTAGTCAGTCAACAAATAAGGCGCCCAATATGCATATTCGTTTTCCTTCACTATCCTATGAAGCACAAAACTCTGAAGTCCGGGCTTCTGAAAATAAAAATCTGAGCACACAAGGAGCTCACGGTCTTGCATATGGTCCATAATTTTATGTCTGATAGAAAAGAAGGTATCATTTTTGTTAGAGTTCATGTGGGGATATTTCATGAAACGTCTTCCGCTGGTTTTTCCTGTTAACTTTTACTGTCATACTTGCAACTGAATACAAAATAAAAAAAAACTGGATTTTGAATATTTAATTAAATATTCAAGAACATTTGAATATCGCGCTTCTTGAATAATTATGAATGTGGACATAAATTACGAAATCTGCACGGAACTAAACATATTTCGACAAAAAATAATAGCAGCTAAAGATATTAAAAAAAATATGGTTATTTTAATGCGCATTAACATTCCGTTGAATCCACTTTACATCTTGTTCCATAAAAATTTATCGAGAGTTTTTTTTAAATTTCATAATTATTGAAATATTGTTTTTCTCATATTGTAAAATTATATAATTCTTTTTATAGCTTACGAGAAATATTTTTCATTTTCTCAACTGTAAAAAAAAAGTTCTTTATTTCTATCAAAACGCAGACGATTATTTTAAAAATGTAAATGCATTCCGAAAAATTGTAATTCAAGGAAAAATTCTTTTTGTGAAAGATGTTTCATAACGCAAAGAACTGTGTTTTTGAGTTGATGAAATAAGTATTTTTTAATATAAATTATTCGTTTCGTTTTCATTATTATTCCATTATTCGTTTTTTTTTTCATTCATTTAGAGATCTTTTTAATCATTTGAATAAATTTTACTTTTTGAAAACGCTCTTGATTTTAATTTTTGGTGCTTCATTTGAAGTATATTTAGTATTAATAGTTGATATTAAGATATTTACGCGTGTTATTACATCAGATTTAAATCAAGGAAGTATTAAATATCATAAATTAAAGAACGCTTTTAAGTTGTTTTTAATTTGTTTCTTAAGTTAAAATTTGACGAACTAAAATTTCCAGAATTAGTCCAAAAAACTTCATATCGCTTCCAAGACCAAATATGTTTTGCTTAAGTTCTAGTTTGAGAACTCCAAGAAATTTGTATATACAGTGACTCCCAAAAGTGTTCGTACACCAACAAGAATCAATTAAAAACCTTATTATTTACCATTATATATTCTTAATTTTACATGAAAATTTTTTCATAGCATATTTTTACAGTTCTTAATAAGGCAGTGAAGAATAAATTTTAATTACGATGCAAATTATTTTTTTAAAAATGACAGTAAATAAAATTGCACAAAAATAGAACACGAAAGTGATCATATACTTTAAAAAAACATCACTAAATATGAAATTTTCTAAATTTTTATAAATGTTTAGTATTTAGTAGGATATCCTTTATTCTTTATAACAGCTTTTAAACGTTTGGGCATAGATTTAACTAAAC
The DNA here is from genome assembly GCA_026543865.1 of Argiope aurantia. NCBI lineage: Eukaryota > Metazoa > Arthropoda > Arachnida > Araneae > Araneidae > Argiope > Argiope aurantia. The sequence continues at coordinate 613,885 of JAPMOR010073681.1, forward strand.
GGTCGGTTACTTCTGCACCGATCTTGTTCCATTCTTCGATCATTACTGCTTTCAGTTGAATTTTCGATTTAATGTCGTGACTTCTTATTCGCACCTCTAATTCTTTCCAAATATGTTCTATAGGGTTTAAATCCGATGATTGAGCTGGTGTTTTAAGGGTTTGAGGGCAATGATAGAGGCAAAAAAGACGAACATTCATGGCCGTGTGCTTAGGATCGTTGTCTTGGTAATACACAAAGTTGTTTAAAATGCCCAATTCTTGTGCTGACACTTTTAAATTATTATTGAGAATATTTATATAAACTCTATGATCCATTATATCATCAATGAATACTAAATTGCCTACTCAGGCCGCTGACATACACCCCCAAAACATGATACCTCAACCGCCATGTTTTACTGTTCTAACTAAATTCTTGGGATTAAGTTCTTCGGTTTTTTTTTTCTCGATACAATGATTCTCCCATCCGACCCAAAGATGTTAAACTTACTTTCATCTGCAAATAAGACACGATTCCAATAGCTCTCTGGCCGGTTTATCATAGATTTGGCAAATTTAAGCCAAGCAATTCTATTCTTCTGACTTACAAAGAATTTTTTTCGTGCAGAGCGGCCATGTATACCAGCATTACGAAGAATTCTACGAACAGTTTCACAGAAAATAGATGTTCCATTTGATTCATTGTATTGTGAAGAAACTTTATTGCACTCAGACATGGATTTTTTAGAAAATTACACACAATATTTCTTTGACTTCTAGCTGACAGAATTTGAGGGCGACCATTACGAGGCTTGTTTGCAATCCTTTTTCTCTCTCTGTAACGTTTTATTTTATTCTTTGCACCGTTGAATGAGGTAGATTAGTTATAGTTGCAATGCCTCTAATTGATTTTCCAGCTTTAAAATGAAATATAATTAATTTTCGTACGTCTAAATTCGTTTCTTTACGAATGCGCGTCATATCTAAGAATAAAGTAAATAGAATAAATAATTGTGATATTAAATACTGAAATCAACCGATTTTAGTGTATTTTTCAATTAGAAGAAAAATAAGCCTCAAAAGATATTTTTATGATGAATTTAAATAAATAATGTTTGGATGTACGAAGACTTTTGTGTTCTAATTTTGTGACATTTTTTATATATTTATTTTTTAGAGTAATACTACTTGATTTTTTATAAAAAATACTTGTTCAGTTTTATAAAGAGCTATTTAAAGATGCTAATTAAAAAAACCCAGCCAATTAAATGCTTTATTAAGAAGTATAGAACACAATTTCTGCAAATTTCTTTAGTGTACGAACACTTTTGGGAGCCACTGTATATGCGCCAAACAGTGACATCATGATTATCATTTATACGAGAACTTTAGAGTAATAATTAATAAATCATAAATATTTTCAAGCATTTATTAATATAATAATGTTAATCAACTTAATAATTAATTTATTAGTCCTAAAACCAGTTAAAGGGTTGAATATAAGAACTCCAATACTGTTCGACATAAAAAGTATGCGTATTTTCTTACATACGTGTAGAACAAATTAACGCAGACGAAGCCATATGTATTGTAGTTAAATTGCAATGAAAAAAAAAATGAAAATTTAAATTAGCATTAATGTTCCAATCTTCCAACTGTCATCTGTTCGACATCCTGAACAATTTTTATTTTTAAAAGATTTAAAATAATATCTAAACCATTAACAAAAGTGGAATTTTTACACATTCAGCTTTTCTTTTCCCGGTCCACTTCCACCAGCATTGTGCTTTTATGTGAATTGAATAGATTATGTCAGAAACCGGTAAAAAAAATTCTCACGACCATAATATATAACATTAATACATCTACAGGATGTATGATAATTGAGAAAAAGAAACGCTGAGAGCAGAATTAATACATAGGAATAAATACTTTTCCCAATTAAAAGATTTGATATACTTTCAAATGGCAGTTTACAGTAAGTCCTCACTTGTAATGAAATCAAATTTTAATTGGTTAATAAATTCTGCTTTCTATTTTGGATAGTTTCAATTTGTAGTTTGTCAGAATAATAGAAAATAGAATTTTAGTTTGCCACTCTAATAGGTTTTGATAGGCTTAGATGTCTTTTAGCACGTACATCGTCTAGCTTTAAAGATCAAAAATGTCAAATTCTCTCCTCACATTGGACATCTTCGCGGCCTAGATAGTATAACAGTATGAGAAGAAATTTCATAGTTCAATTTTTAAAACTCCTGATTATACATAATAAAGAACTGCAACATTCATTAATGATCAGTTAGGCGGAAATTAATGATTAATCTCTTGCTACATTAACACACCATTTTTCTTCACTAATATCATCAAGATTTGTAAACTTTTAATACTTGGAAGAAAAATGTATCCTGTTTTCTTCGATTTTCTCGGGAAGATGCTAAACTTGGAAGCTCGCCAAAATCTCTACTTCGAATCGTTTGTCGATTGCCACATTTTCTCTTTGGATATTTCGTACACGAGAAAATAATTGAAAAGATATTGCTTATTTCGGAATAAAGCAAAATTCTTATTCGCTGGAACTCAAAAAAAATTATTCTATAAAATTATTGTGGATAAATCTTATATAATTTAATTTAAGAAATAGTGAATGTGCAACTACAACAGAAACTTCACCGTAAGAGCCCCGTCCCGGTTTTATGAGCAATTATTCAGCGCTTGGTGGTCTACTTTCCGTAGCTAATTGAGGTGACTCAGGAGCAGTAATTATGTAACTGCTTAATTATCTGCTTTTTATACCGTCGTCATTTGGAAAGTAATTGCGAACACGATTCGTGGAAATGACTCCTATGTGATATTAAACCTAATAATTACCAGATCACTATTTGGATTTTGGTGGGTTGTGGGATCTAGGGAAAAAAAAATTGGAGAGAAATGGTACTTGAAATGACTGTCATTTCATGTGATGTGTTCCGTCCTATTCCAAGAGGTTGTATTATTGCGGTTTTTAATAGTCCATCATTACATTCTCGAATTTGAAAAAGGAAATGAAAGAGAGAATCTTATAATAATTTTAAAAAACCAACCTCGAGATTTTAATGAATCTCTTTTTGTCAGTCAGAAAAAATCTATTTTTTAAATTATGTCCAGCATTCGGTCGGTCGGTCATAAAACAAAATAACCTAAATACACATTGAGATAGAAGTAAAAAAAAAAGAGAAAAGGATAGGATTTGAAGGATAAAATTTGATATAATATCTTTACATCAAATCCGTAGATCGCAATCTAATTTTAGATGCAATCCATTAGAGGGAACTTTTTTTGTTTATTTGCCGTTAAATTTCCAGAAAATTTGTTTGCAAAGAATTGCCTTTTTGACTTTTTACTATTTATAGAATATGGGCATTTTAATATCATCAATGTGGGTGATTAAACTTGAAAGAAAAATACCACAAACTACAAATCTTTTTTTTTTCCTATCCTCTCATAAATTTTCAAAAAATAAATAAATAGTTTCGAAAGAGTTAGTTATCTTGGAGTCTTATAATATGATCGCCTTAATAGGATCAATGCGAAAAGTTAAAATAGTAAAAGTTGGAGCAAAATATTATATTTATTCTCCTTTGTTTTTTCTCTCCGTCTTTTGTTTTAAAAAAACATTTTTTTCATTGTTTCGGACAATTTATTTTATTTGTTTTACTGCCGTTAATTTCGGATTTTATATAAAATTCCCTTTTCTTTGTCTGGAACTAGGTTAGAGATTTTAAAAAAAATTTCATTCTAATTACGTAGAAATCGGTGCAATATATAAAATCAGCGGTAGTTGTCTCTCTAAAACATTAGTTCTATTTCCAAATTTCCTGCTTTGTTTTTTATTGAATTTGTCTCCTGATATCGTAAACAACTCCAGATGCAGTCACTGAACCATCCACCTGTCTTCCAATTTCAATATAAGAAAGAAAACATTCATGTAACATAATAATCTTAGTTCTCTTTCTGGATGTCCACTCAATTCTTTTATTTGATTCATTGCTTCTTGACTAAATATTAAAAATATTTACAAAAATTCCAAATGTATATTAAAAAGTTTAACAAAATTTCCAGCATACATTTTGATTACATAAAAAACAGTCTTCCTTCTGCAGAAAAAAGCCCAATAATGACTTATTCCAACCTTAAACATGATGTCATCTTCTGCTAGCAGTTATTAATATTTGATTGGTTCGCAGAACAAGAACAGTGATTTGTCAGGGAAGTTAGAAATTACATTCCACTTTAACACTGTCTTTGTTATTCATATTAAAGTAAGAAATAATTTTTTGTATTACAAATATTTGAATTTTGCTTTTTGTATTGAAATCAGCATAAAATTCTCTTTAAAATGATATGCAAGAGTTTGCATTTTGTGAAATGTAACATTTTCTATAAGTATACAAAGATAGAAAAGATAACTATTTTCAAAAGTGTCCACAATTTTGGCCACTACTGTATGTGGATAAACACACCTTTTATGAATGGATTCTAATTAAAATTTGATACATATCTATAAGTATAGCGATAATCACATATTAAATTTCATCCGCCTAGTTCACAGCATTCTTTTAAATATCGTATTCAAAAGACAGATTAATTCCAAAATTTTGTTTTTCGTTCTGACGGATGTCTGAAACGATGGGAATCACCAAAATTAATTTTTTAACGATTACAATATTTTCTCTCTGTGCATTTTGAGTACGAGAAAACAAAAATAATAAAGTATTAAAATTGAACAACTCAAAAAATAATAACTGATTTCTTTAATAAGTTGTATTTTAAAGCTTAATCTGCCTTAAAAATAATTCAGATTCTCTTTCTGAAAATTGGCAAGGGCATTTCTAAATTCGAGAACTGGAGCAATGCAGACGTTTTCTATCTTTTTACTTCCTAATTCTATTTTAGAAAATCTCCAGTCCGTAAAATAGAAGATGTTCTTCAGACTTCTCTTTCTAAACTATTCTAAAACTGGTCGGAATGGTCTCCCAAAAGCTTTCTCGCATACTCTTTAATAGAGTTGTTATCCTCCATTGCCCCCACCCCCAAATTGTGGACCTTGGGTAAGGCAGAGAACGCCTTGCATGGCATGGCTTATAATAGTTCACGAAATATTAACTTGTGCTATGAATTTTGCATTTTTATTGAATCTACCATGTGATCTTTGGCGAGTTTTTTGGCGATTTATCCTCTAGTCTGCTGTTAATAGTATTGGAAAATTGAATTTGTACCTTAGAGACATTTTTCAGAACCTATTGACGCCAAAATTTGACATAGAACTACAATTGTAGTCACAAACTCACAGATCAGATTCGATATATTTAAATAATTGAGTTTATATATTTCTGAAAATACAGACCGACACAGGGTCTATATTTTGTTAGATATGTCTTAAAATTTGATAGATGTCAACATTATAGATGCTAAATCTATTTGCAGAATTTTATCCATTAAGCTTAATTTGTTTTGTTAATTTATATTCGAACAGTCGGATATCCTCAGAATGATTTTGCACAAAATTTGATACATTGCATGACTACAATCAAATTTGGTGAAGACCGTGTACCTCAAAGCGTTTTGGAGTTATTTTTGTCACAGAGAGATCTATTGACAGACAGATGTAAGGCCAAAAATATGATTTTGGAAATCAGGGGGTCTAAAATGTGGAGGTTTTTCAAAATCTTGTATTCGAATTTTTTGTCGATTATAATGTCATCTCCATATTTCGTGTACGAGAAAGTAAAAAAAAAAAAATCTCTATAGAAAGTGACTACAAATTTCCCTCAGTAATCTTCATCAAAAAAGCGTGTCCAAAAATAGATAAAATCTCATTAAAAAATAAAATAACATGCAAAATGGCGCCGAGACAGGCTCGGTTGCAACCTCCAATAATATTGCAGACACGACCGCTATCATATAAACAGCGGCAACGGGCCATGCAATTTAATCCAGCTGTTAAAAAAATGGAAACAAAAAGTCAGCCTTGGTCAAGGTGAAAATAAAATCAGGTCGATAACTTAAAGAGTTTTGTTCGTTTTGCAAAATAAGCAAGTCAATCCAGTTTTGCATGTCAGTAGACGAGACAGCTCAACATCACTTTATTTTTGTTAGCAACATAATTAAATGTTGAATGTTGTTTTTTTAAGTTACTGAAAGATCCTGTGATTGATTGGAGAATTATACATTGACTTCCTACTATGCGAAAGGAAAGTTGAAAACTCAATAGTAAAGTGTAAAAATACGATGAAAGTTCTGTCTCTTGTTCAAAACTTTGTGGCATAATAATGTTTTAGGATTGATTCGTCTTTTAATTATTTTTAAAAATGTATTCTTAAGTATTGCAATGATAGCCAGTATCCAAAAATGCATTTAATACGGTTGAAACACGTATATAATACGTGAGTAAATATTGTTATTAAAGTAATGAAAAGTACTGTGGCTAAAACAAAGAAAAGTAATCGATAAAAGTCTAATTAATAATTTGTAAAGCCCTTCTGAGTGAATACCTATCTGTTAAATCGACTTAGTTTGTTTAGTTTTAGTTTAGTTATATTAACGTCCCATTGTAAAGCAACGCTAGGGCTGTTTTGGGACGGACCTCGTAATTTTGAACCATGGTCAGATGACGAGGACGACACCTGAGCTGGCACCCCCCTCTCCACACCACACCAGCGGGAGGACGTTTGGCCCTGACGAATTTAATGTGCAACAAACCCCCTTACACGATGGTTCTTTGGTAGAATCGGATCTCGAGCCTGAAACCCTACGGCTCACGACCCGAGATCTTACCATCAGGCCACGGTCGCCCTTGTTAAGTCGACTTAAAAATGTTTCAATAAATTTATTAAAATACGAGAACAAATTATATAGAAATAAAATTAATATCATGAAAGAGCTAATTTTTTGTATTTCAAATTAGTGAAAAATGTTTTTTACGTAAATATCCTTCTGAAGCTACTAAAGAAAAATGTTAATATCCCGATTAACTTTGAAATAAAAGTTTAGTTAAAAGTTGAAAAAGCTTTTCTTAGTGAATAACTGTTTGCCACATTTAGTAACTCTGTGTCCATTTATCCGCAATGTAGAATATTTTGCACAATTTCTGCTCATGTATACGTAGCATCAAACATGCACGAAACGCTTTGATTAATCAGTAAATTGTTCACACTAATCATCAGAAGTAGTTTCCAAAAACTTTCTCGCATACTCTGTAACAAGAATATTATGATCTACATAAACTTGCGGATCCTAGGAAAGACCGTGAACTCTAGGAGTGCTCAGATTTTTATTTTCCACACATGAGAGCTGTGTGCTTTCTATTCTAGTAAAGAAAACCGATTCTTGAGTATCGATTTAATGGCGTTGACGAACAAAAACTATGGAGTATCGATCTTTGATATAATTCTAATATGCGATTTATTGTGTCTTTTCTTTTTTACCTTTTAGCAGTTACTCGCTACTATGCGATTAATACACAAGTACCAGAAAATCGAATATGTACTTTGGACGCTTTTTTTAAAACGATTTAAGTAAATATTTGATATGAAATTACAATTGTAGTTGCTAGACTGATGAAATTATATCCGGTTTTAAGACCAAATTTGTAGATTTCTGTCAAATTTTAAGTAAATTCCTTTCAGAGGTTGTCTGTCTGTTCGGCTGTTAGAATACAAAATAACATGATAACTATCGAGCAGAAAAATCAAGATGGATCAAATTCGGTACATAGTTTTAGCATCTAAAATGTAGTTAGTAGCAAAATTGGGACTAAGCCCATCAAAGGACTGGACGTCTATCGGTCTGTACTCTGCATGCACGCGATTGTTCAAAAACGCATTGACAAATATATCAAATTTGGTATATGATGTTGTGACTGCAATATAATACTGTGTCAAATTTTGGCTTCTTTAGATTAGGAAAAATCGCCGTTAAAATACAAATTCATCTTTATTAGAGTATGCAAAAAAGTTTGGGAGAAACAAATCCCTTTGATTTCTTTTAAAATGCATTTGTTTGCCCATTCTTCCACGAATTTATTTCGCATTTAATGTATCTACTCTCCCAGTTGAATTTGCTACATCATCTAAAATTTACACAGAACAAACCGGAATTGCATCCGTCTGCGAACTGATTGCCATCAGACAATAACCACTTGAGAGAATACAGAATGATAAATAACTCGGCGAGAAGAGGATAATGCATTCAGTCGCACCACGAGCTTCCTGGACAGTTGATAAGCAAAGAAGTAGGTGGGCGGTGATAAAGCGTTGGGTGTGGGCTTCTCACTTTGTTACCCAACAATTTTAAATGGAAATTTATTACTTACGTGCATATTTGAAATCGCTTACTGCGTAGGTTGACTTAATTACTAAAAAGTATTTCAAAGTTGCTATTGAAATTAAAGCTAATTAGGCCGGATTAGGTAATTTTATGCTGAATGAAAAATCGATCAGCTAAAATGCTATGAGTTCAGAGGTAAAATCAGTTTAAAATACACTATGAATTAAAAAACTCCTAGTGAAGGGAGTGGTCCCTCTAAAACTTTCCCGTATACTCTGTAATAAACTCGTCGTGCCAAAGAACGCCTTGCATTACTTTGGCGTACAATAATTACGAAATATTAACTTTTGGCCTGAATTTAGCACTTTTACTGAATCTATCACGTGATCATTGGCGATTCATCCCTGGCATGCTGTTAATAGTATCTGAAAATCAAATTTGTGTTTTAGGCGCGTTTTTCTTAAACATTTGAAACAAATATTCAATACAGAACTGTTCTTGTAGTCACAAAATACCATATCTAATTGGATGTATTTCAGCCAATGTGCTTTTTTAGTTATCGCAATTACATGCTTCTGAAAGTACCAATTGACAGACGCTCAGCCCCTTGTTGGATTAAAATATGACAGGTGTCTACACTATAAATCTTAAATCTGCGTACCGAATTTTATCTATCAAGCTCTCTTCGTTTTGTAATTATCGTGTTAACTTATCTTCGGACAGCTGGACAGACAGACTTTCTCTAAGTGGATTTTGCACAAAATCTGATAGAAATTTACAAATGTGGTTTAAAGATTGTATACCAAATTTCATCCGGCTAACTCAAAGTGTTTTCGAGCTTTTTCTGTCCCAGACAGACAGATGGGCATTTTTCAAAAATGTGTTTTTCGAACTCAAGGAGGTCCAAAATGTGGAGATTTGTTAAAATCTCGATTTCAAATTTTTAAAGATTACTATACTTTCTCTACTATACGGGAAAATAAAAAGTCCTTAAATATGCTTTAAAAGTCCTTCGCGAATTTTAAAATTTGAATTATTGGCCCGCGTTGACAAATGCAATTATTAGAGATATGCGAGAAAGCTTCGCAGACATAATTTCAACTGTTCTATTTAAGATTTGCTATGAAATCCAAAACTAAGTTATGGAAATACATTTGAAGTCTACTGATTGATGTCTTTAGTCAATTGACTCTAAGTAGGTTAATCAGATAGTTGGTTTCATGGTTATGGAATCGTCAAAAAAAGTTCAGAGTTTCTTTCTTTTTTTCTATTTGAATTATTTAATTGCTTATAATAAAGAACTGAAGATATTTTTTAATTAAATCCTATAATTAATGTATTTGTAACTATTTTAAGCTTAATATGACGCGTGTTTTCTAGTAAGTCGCTTCATCTAAATTAATATAAGGATGAACTTCCGTGGATAAATATTCATTTCTTTATAACATTATTGATGAGAATAGCGTTGTTAGTGCTATATTTGGAATATTTAGAAATTTTATTGGATTGCAGTGAAGAGTTGTAGGCAAATAGTTTGACATCTGCAATGGAGTATTGACAGAAATGAAAAGCGATGACCCGCATACTGATGTGTAACATTTGAGTTGAAGGACATTACCACAACGAAATATAAAAGTGCGTTTATTACATATTTAAAAGCTAAATATGGCACTAAGAGGGAGAAATAAGTAATTAATTACTATTATTATGTCTCTGAATGCTTGAAAGTTATATGATACTAGCCGCCTTTGGCAACCAGCCGGTTCGCCAGTATTACCGCTCGCTACAATTTTCAATTAAATATTTTAAGTAACTGGTCTCTTAATAGATTCTCAAACAAAACATTTTTAATCTTCAAATTTTGATAGTCGTACCAAATTTATACTGTTGCTTAGATCGTTTCGTTCAATTTACTATATATTGTTACGAATCCGTAATGCTGCTTCCCAGCATAGTTGGTTCCATCATTGGAAACAATGTTTTACAGTCATCTGTATGGGACAGAGTCTGGGCGTCGTGTCGGGGGTCCCAGAGCTTGGCGACAAACTTGGCGACCATTTGGCGACTTTGGCGCCAAAATAGATTATACCCGAAACTTCGAGAATTTTTCCGATCCGTCCAGTAGGAACCGAGATACGCCTCGAACGTTCCTGATTGGTTGAGAGGCTTCTAGCCCCGCCTCCTGAGATCTATAAAAGGGGCTGCAGCTGCCAGAGAAGTCAAGTCAGTAATCCGAGTCAGAGTCGGAGAAGTAGAAGACTGAGTAGTCGGAAGCGACTGAGTCAAGCTAGTGCTGAACTGAGCTGTGCGCTACTGTCTGCAGTAGGTTCTGGTTGTATGCTGCTGTGTGTGCTGCTGTATGCTACACGTCTCGGGTGAAGATAATCGTCTTCTGTGCTGTATATAGTTGTCGCTTTTGTGCTGTCCTGTGTGTCTTCGTATAAATAAACGTTGTTGTTTTATTTTCTACTGCCGTCTGCTGATTGAGCGTTCTACACACCATATAACTTCCACTATCCAAACGAACCCCGGCAGAAAATTTCGTAACATTTGGTGTCAGAAGTGGGGTAGTGGCCAACAGTGTATGGTGCTGACGAGATCCCAAGCAACAATGGCTGATAGCGGTAATGGTGAGTTACTGGCTATTCCCCATCTCAAATACTCTTCGGACGTGACCTTCGTCTGCCTGCAGATCTACTGTTTAGCCGGCCTCCAGATGCACCCTTGGTGCCTGAGGAATATGTCGAGAATCTCCGGACGCGGGTGGAGGAGGTGCATCATCTGGCCAGAGATAGGATCGACATGGCTTCAGAAAAGATGAAGACCCGATACGATGCTACAGCAACGGGGCACAATTTCCACGATGGAGATCAAGTGTGGTTATGGAATCCGAAACGTCGCAAAGGACTTTCACCGAAGTTGCAGACCAACTGGGAGGGTCCTTATACAGTCCTTAAAAGACTGAATGACGTTGTGGTACGGATACAGAAATCACCACACTCAAAACCGAAGGTGATACATTGTAACAGGCTAGCCCCTTACCTTGGCCAAAGTGATTAAGATCTTTTTTAGTTCAAACCATGGTTACCCATTATATAATAAATAATGTAAATCATTTATCTTCTTAATTTTGTTATTTTAGTATTGTAATTTATTTTTGTATTGTTAATGTATTTTGAAAATATTTACGCTGTATGTCATTTTGAGTATTTGTGATTTTATACTTGCTTATTGTGTGAATATGGTAATCCTGTAAGTAGATGCCTCCTACTCAGATATTGTACAGCCCGGGACGTGCAGTCCTTAGGAAGGGGACAGTGTTACGAATCCTTAATGCTGCTTCCCAGCATAGTTGGTTCCATCATTGGAAAGAATGTTTTAAAGTCATCTGTATGGGACAGAGTCTGGGCGTCGCGTCGGGGGTCCCAGAGCTTGGCGACCATTTGGCGACTTGGTGACCAATTTGGCGACTTTGGCGCCAAAATAGATTATACCCGAAACTTCGAGAATTTTCCCGATCCGTCCAGTAGAAACCGAGATACGCCTCGAACGTTCCTGATTGGTTGAGAGGCTTCTAGCCCCGCCTCCTGAGACGTATAAAAGGGGCTGCAGCTACCAGAGAAGTCAAGTCAGTAATCCGAGTCAGAGTCGGAGAAGTTGAAGACGGAGTAGTCGGAAGCGACTGAGGCAAGCTAGTGCTGAACTGAGCTGTGCGCTACTGTCTGCAGTAGGTTCTGGTTGTATACTGCTGTGTGTGCTGCTGTATGCTACACGTCTCGGATGAAGATAATCGTCTTCTGTGCTGTATATAGTTGTCGCTTTTGTGCTGTCCTGTGTGTCTTCGTATAAATAAACGTTGTTGTTTTATTTTCTACTGCCGTCTGCTGATTGAGCGTTCTACACACCATATAACTTCCACTATCCAAACGAACCCCGGCAGAAAATTTCGTAACATTATATTTTGCTAATTTTTTTTCATTTCTGGTAAAACTTCAATTTTAATTTAAAGATGAAATTGCAATTAATATAAAGATATTTTTTAATAAAACCAAGCGTTTTATTTTATTTATCATCTTTATTGTTATTTATTAATTATTATTATTATGGAATGTGAGTATTGCAAACCGAATCGCTCGGTATTTAAGTCTTATGCGAACTACAAAATATTTTTCATAATTTATGTAATATCTCAAAAAATAATTGAACAAGAATTTCTCAGATTCAGCATAAAATTTAGTTTTTAGTTTTGCTTTCAAAAGGATTGAAATGAAATCAATAATAATATTTTGTTCCGGCTTATAAATATATTTCAAAAATTATGAAGTCTAAATTTAATGCAGTAAGGTATCATATTCTGAGAAATATTCAGGACACACCAAATTTTAAATAAATGAATGAATGTTTCTATTTTCCACGATCACCTATGACTTATTTATGAAATTTTAAATGTTAAAAATTGTGAAAAACTCAACATTTTCATAATCTTAGGCCAATTAATCTTGAGAAACCTGCGCGCTGATTGGCGTATTTTCTTTGAAACGATCGATGGAAAATCTAAAATTATCCTTTTTTATTGAATAGTGATATTCAAATTTTCATAAATCAGTCAGTTTAAGTGATTGATTTAGTTGATTGGAAATTAACTCTTTTTATTTAAAATATTAGTGTTTCAAGAACATTTTGTTATTCGTGATTTCCACAGCAGAAGTGTTATGTAAAATCAAAAATTCTTTATTTATTAGCGCATTTATTGAATCAAGTTACATAAAATATAATCATTTTCCATTTAGACCATTTTAGCAGATCTGTGTCTTGATAAAGGTTTACAAATTAGCTGTGCGGCCTTGATTTCAATGGATATCCTGTTCATATTAAACAAAACTTGCCTTAAAATAAAACTGATTTATTGGATTAATAATATAGAGAGTGTAAAAGATTATAAAATAATTTTTCTTGAATTTATTTTTTAGGAAAAATAGTATTTCATATTTGCTTCATTTCCTACAGACACGTGCCGAAAATTATATTTTTGCAGATTTCATTTCCAAAAAGATTTAATTTATTTTTAATTGGAGCTTTAATCAATGTGATGGCAACACTTTGAAAAAAGCTATTTTTTTCTCATGAAAGCGAAACGTGCTTAATCCTCATTTTTATTTTTGACGAAAAAAATTATTGAAAAACATAGTTAAAATATTTATTTAAAAATTCATTAAAAATAGAAATTTAATTTTAAGATTAAAACATTAGTATCATTTTAAAGATAAATTTTTTATCTTTAACTTCATGTAAAAATCTTTTTTGTGCGGTAATATTTCGGCAGTTATAGCAGAAACACGTCAAAATTTCGCTTAATTTTTAAATAAATAAAATTCTAGTTAAAAATTCGAAAAAATAACCCCCAGGTGCACATTCCTGGCCTCCAAGGTATACACTTGCCAAATTTGGTAGCTGTAGGTTGAATTGTCTGGCCTGTAGAGCGCCAACACACACACACACATTGAGCTTTATTATAAGTATAGACTAGCCGTCTTTGGCGACCAGCTAGTTCGCCAATCTTAATGTTCGTTTAAATTTTAATAATTAAATGTTTTACTCAATTCCTACTTTAATAGATTCTTCATCAAAATAATGTAAAACTTCAAATTTTGATAGTCATATAATTCACTCATAATATTATAAAAAACTTCAGTCATAACGTAATATCTATCTCTCTAATTTTCTGTTACCTCCCGTAGAATTTATGTTTAAAATTAAAGTGGAAAGAATTAATCTGCAATCAATATAATATTTTTTACTGAAACAAAGCATTTTTTTTATAACATAATTACTGATAACAGAGTCACTGAGCGTTTAAACTTTATGGGCACTAAAGAATATCTTTCTTAATTTATGTAATATCTCAAGAATTTCTCAACAAAATTTTCTCAGATTCATCATGAACAGATCGATTAATTAACAATGTTTAATTTTAAATGCATCAAACACTAAGAAAATAAAATGAATCGTTTAAAATAATCGGTCGAAAACAGGTTTAAAAAACTACTTAAAAACGATGTACTTAAAAATATAAGCATATACAAAAAATATATAACTAACATAATTACAATTTAATTACAAAAGCATGCAACTAACCTAAAAATAATTTAAATCAAGAATCATCCGTTGATAATATTGTCAACAATCAGAACACAATGCGCATGCGTGAATTTTCAACGCCAGTTACGGTAACGTAAATGCGTGAATTTTTCTACGCCAGTTGGGGTAACGCTATGCAGATTAGACATTTTTAATTTCCTTTATTCTGTGTTATTTTAATTCAAAAGTACTTCAGAATGAATCTGAAAGATCGATTAATTAACAATGTTTAATTTTAAATGCATAAAACATTAAGAAAATAAACAGAGTCGTTTGAAATAATCGGCCGAAAAATGTTAACCCTAACCTCATTACTGTTGGGGGAAAAAAAACTGAAGCCTTACTCATTTGGCGGTGGGGAAAATGAAAAGATTTTTTAGGCGCGTAAGTTAGTTTTTAATTAATAATTAAAATTTCAATTAAAAATTCAACAAAGGGACCCCAGGTGCACATTCCCGACCTCTAAGGTATACATGTACCAAATTTGGTAGCTGTAGGTCAAATGACCTGGCCTGTAGAGCGCCAAAAGACACACACACATTGAGCTTTATTTATAAGTATAGATAACCCTTTTTTAACAAGATAAATATTAATAAGCTGGCATATGACTTAAAAATTACGCAATTACAATATCCAAATATCTTTTTAAATGCTTTATAAGACAGATTGTTGAGATAAATGTTATCAAATCTACCACTACTTATTTCTTGACTAATAGCTGTTAATTAAAAAAGATTTTTTTTCAAACTTTTAATTAAATATTTAATGAAAAATTACCCAATATTTTAAAGTTTTTCATCTCAATAATTTCGAAATATCTTATTGCACAAAACCATCTTCAGGCCATTTTAAAATAAGTAAATAAATAAGTAATACAAAACAAAATTTTCAGTAATATTGATTTTTTTCTTTAATTTTAATACATTTCAAGATATTTTTAATTATATTTAATTTTAACACATATCAATGTTTTATTTAATGCATTTTTATGTAATCATACTATTTGTGACAATATAAAATACATTTTAAGTGTGCATGTTATCATTGAAATGTAATTAAATTTTTATAATAAAGCAACCATAGACGAATCAAGTCTATAATATTATCGTGATACCATGTTTTGGAGTAGAGTTCGAATCTCCAGATTTTTTTGGGGGGGGAGGGGAGGTACTCTTTCTTTAGTAAGGATCTTATGAAACCTATTGTCCTGTCACGTGTTTCTGCCTCACAAAAGACGTGAAACAATGCCATCTTTAAGCAGCTCGTGACTTGAAGATGAGTAATTTCTTGGCACATTCTCTCATAGATTATATGCCCCTACTTCTTTTTATAGCATCTGTCATAATCGTTTTCAGAATCTGAAAGCAGGCCTGTTCGATGCGAACCCCCTTTTTACACCCTCCGCGTTTCACTCTCGGCTCACGTGACACTTCACGGAATAGTTCCAGAATGCGAGCAAAGGAGAAAGAAAGAAAGGAGGAAAAAAAAAAAAAAAAAGACCGAACCGAGTAAATAGAGGAGGAGACAGTAAAAAGTGATATGGGTCGACAACCCAGAGATACCAGACCGAATTAAAGTGAATGTTTTCGAGGCAAATAATATGTTGGCGAATTTAAACGGTTTCTTGGAAATTGCAGAAGCTTTGGAATGGCGCCTTTTCTGTAATAACAAATTGTCCGATAGCTTTGTGTTTATCATAAATAATGGAATGCTTTTATCATTGAAATGGAAATGTTTAATGATATATTGAATGTGCAATAGAAAGGTGCGATAAGTACCATTATACAATTTAATGCATTTGATTTTATATCAAGCAAAGCGTTAAGCATACGATTATTCTTTCTTTAAAATTTACAAAAAAAATAAAGTTTTTTTTTTTTTTTACTTCTTTCACATGTTAATATTCATTATTATCTTTGAGAGCAACTACTGAATTTTATTTAAGATTTTTGATTTTTTTTTCTGTCGTTTTTCTGGCATCTGAATTATTAATATGAAATGTGGAGCTTTAAGCAAAACTTAAAGATGTTCGAATCTAATTCCGATGAAAAATTTACAAGTATTGTTTTGCTTATTTAATATCTTCAATTAAAATTGTGAGATATCTGGGGATTAAAAGTAGAGGAATTATTTTGATAAAAGATTTTCGTTAACAAAACTAACTATTAATTTAATCAATATTGTAATTATTATATATATTTAGTAATGTGAGCTCTAGAATGGAGTTATGTAAAAAAAATATCAGCAGGATAAAAAACGAATTGTTACTTTCTTTTTCAAAATATAAGATTTAAAAACCATTTTAAAGTGTCATCTGCAACTTATAGGCACTGGCTAGCAGAGACAAATGTCTATTCTTTATGACCAGAATTATATTGATAATTAGTTTTTTTTCTCGTATTAAGAGAGACTCAAAATTTATTTCATTATTGAATATTTCATTGTTTTATATTTAATTTTGTGTGAATGTTTTTGCCAGTCGTACTAATAATGGCTTTTAAATTAATTAATAAACGATTAATTGATTTAATTTAATAATTTACAATTTAGAAGGAAAAATAGATAACAATATTTATTACTGGTACGACTTTCTTAAATGAATTGATAAAGGATTTAACACTTAATTAGGAGGATAAAGTCTACGAGATCGCATTTAAACAAAAATTCAAATACAAATTTCTAATAAAAGATATCATTGCGAGTTCCTTCAATAAATTCTCTAGATATTTTAATGTTAAAAACATTTTTTTTTTTGAATTTTATAAAATATACTGACACTAGAAAAATTTAAATATTTGGCAAAATATTTTTTCTGGAATATATAGGCATTAAAACTAAAATAAATCTAGAGAAACATATTATTTTTTATAATTTTATTCATATTATTTTTTTCCATTATACAAATGCAAGATAAAACTAATAGAATGTAAAAATTAACTTTCATTTCGCTTTCATCATCACAATTTTAGTTGTATTGACCCCTTTAAAAACATATTCCAAGGTAAATTAGCACATAATTTTAATTCAAAGCTATATACAAGTATGCTTTCTGTGGCTATACAAGTAGAGTTTTGCAGCTATAAAAGCATGCTTTTTGAAGTTAACGTTCTCGTGGAGAAAAAAGTAAAGAAGATATAACTTCTAACCTGAAACATGATGGTATGATAGATGTTTTAGACTTGAATCATTTTGACAGATTGCATCAACCATTACATTTTATATGTAATTCTCTATCTTATAACTTTCAGCTAGCAATTCTTGTATATATATTTAAATTTATTTCGTGTATCTCGGAAACGGCCCTAACGATTTGGATCAAATTTTATATTTAGATAAGGTTTGACTTTTTAAGTTTATCTTTATAAGCGTCTTTCCTGAAAAAACATGCACAATTTTTTATATCTAAATATTGACATGTGGCTATTCATGAGCTACATAATCGTATCAGAGGTGGTGTAGCGGTTAAGGCTTCGGATTCCCATGTATTTTACTCGCATTCGGTCCCCGTTTGCAATTCAATTAGATTTTGCTTATAACTTTAAACAAGCCGTAGGATAGGATTTTATTTACAATTTTACAAAAAAAAAAAAAAAAAAAACTGCCGAGAGAAACTTTGTTATCCAGATACTCAGATTAAAACATCATCTTGTTAATTAAAACGAATGTGAAAAATATTACTTCATGGCATATGTCCTAAAGAAGCAATTTTTTTTTAATAACGTTATCATTGACGAAAGCACCCGACTCGAAAATGCTAATTCTTATTTGCTTATTATTACAACAATAAATAAGCGGAGAAAGTCTTCCCGAAACTTTCTCGCATATTATCTAATTAAGGTCTTATCCTCCTTATGGATCTTGTGTAAGGCTACAAGTGCCTTGCAAACCATTAACGAACAATAGTTACAAATATAGATCTTTGGCACGCATCTTTTTTTACTGCATCTGTTGTGCGAATATATATTTTGAAAACCTTTCTACCAACCAAATAAAGGCACAATTTGACACAGATTTACATTTGTAGTTACAAGATAATACAGCGAATTTCATTAATTTAAATAATTCCATTTACGCGTTAATGCTTTTACATGTATGCAAGGGTACAGCCGACAGATGATCAATCTTTTGACAGATTTGTTCAAAATCTGAAAAAGAATCTGCATTTTAGATGCTAAAGCTCTTTACTAAATTTTATCTGCAAAATTCTTTGCGTTTTGGAGTATTCGATTTCATTTATAAACAAATAGCCAGACAGACAGTCTTCATGTGAATGGATTTTGTTTAAATATGATAGAAATTTAGGAATTTTGTCCATATACCAAATCTCATACGTCTAACTCGAAAGGGCTTTAGAGTTATCTTTCCCACAGGCAGACAGAAGACAGATGGACATTTTTCCAAACATGTGTTTTCCGATTTTAAAGAATTCTAAAATATAGAGATTCGTCAAAATCTCTAGTTCGATTTTTTTGAAGATTGCAAGGATTCATCCATACTGCGTTTACGACAAAATAAAAACATTAATTATTAAGCTTAAAATTAATTAAAGAAAAAATTGGACATAAATAAAATCATATAACTAAAAAGCTATTTTTTAATGCGGAGTAAAAATTATTTTTATGTGATAATATACTCTGCAGTCATTAAAAAAAATAGATTTCCTATTTATCTTCAGATTTTTCGTATTAGGATTATATACTTAGATTATATAGTTTCAAATCTAATTAAAGGTTTTTTAAAAAACTTTCTTAGTGACAATCTACTAGTTATGAAGTAACCACTTTCCAAATTTGGTTCAAAGATGTGTCCTTTAAATCATTTCTACCGATTTTTACATTGCAGAATACAGAGAAATCTGAAGACATCTTGTTTAACTAGTGAGAATGGTTTTCTCAAAACTGTTTTGCATTCTCCTTATAAAAAATGTAATCCCCCCCTCACACACACACGCTCCGCACCACATCTTGGGGGTAAATCGCGAATGCCACGATTGCTCATAATTATATTTTCGGAGTACCATACAAAAGCGTTCTGAGTTTCGTAGTGTAGTAAAGAAAAATGATTATGCAATTTGGGTACATTCTTAAACTGAATGAATCTAAACAAGGACACAGAACTACGATTTCAGTAACAAGATCACGTACCAAATTTCATTTATCTAATTTGTTGCGTGAGAATGAGACGATCATATAGATGGACATCTCTTTGACAGATTCGACTCAAAAATTTATTACGGATTTACACTTTCATACAACCCTTTTGTTGAAATTACAAAAAAGTACCTTTCGTAAAAATATTTAAATATATTTTTTTAATAATGAATACTATTTAAAATGTCGTTTCTTCAAACTGCGTCTTACAAGTAATACTATTTAAAATGTCATTTCTGCAAACTGCATCTTACAATGAATACTATTTAAAACGTCGTTTCTACAAACTGCATCTAAGCCCGTGTAATGCGTTGATGCAGTTAATTTTTTTCCCAGTCAAAAATACGATAGGGGAAAAAAAAATGTCTAGAACGATCCCAGTAACCTCCTTTCCACAGCTATGATTGCACAGAAAGCACGATCAGCGCGAGAACAGACGATTTGGGAAGAAGGGTTTTAGGTTTTTAATGGGATGGATGTCTTTTCCAGACGCACAGCCTTTGATGATTCAGCTGTTGCGTGCCGGAGATTTGAGACACCTGCTGCCCAGAAATCTGTGATTTACGCTGAAGGCGTGCTGTTCATTAAATGTTACCCAAACCAATGGGATGCATTTAAATGTTATTAAAATGAAGTGTTGTTAAATTTGGTGATCAGTTAACGGGAATAACGAGATGGTGAATCATATTTTTTAAAACCTGTTGGAAGAAATTTGGTTAAGTGACTTAGATGCTTTGACGGATTTCTGAACAGGCATTGTATTTTGACACTGCATTGATGTATGTGATGTTTTCTCTTACACAAATGGTATATTAAAACAATAAGAATACTTTAACCTGTTTTTCTTTTGAGATGGTCACATTTTTAGTTTTATGCCGATAAGAAATCTGTTGAGAAATCGAATTAATTTCTATATCTCAAAAGCTTTCAAAGTAACACAAATAAGTGTGTAGTGGTATTTTTAAGAATGATTTCTTTTTTTTGTAGTATTTTTAATGGTTTTTTTTTTGTTCTTAATTATTCATGCAATTGTTACTTTTAAATTTTCCTTAACTAGGATTGCTTTATTCATGAAGATATATTATAACACAGTGTACTTTGAGCTAAAAGCAGGGTCACTAAAATTAATTTAAAACAATACATTGAAATCAGCATCTGTTTATAAGCTGAGATGATCAGTTTGTTGTACATTCTGCCATATGTCATTTACCTATCCATCGACTATAATAATTTTTTTCAGATTTTAAATTAGAATTTTGTATCGAATTTGGATTAAACTGGCCTTATGAAAAAAACTGTGGTGGAAATAGATATATCCAGCAGGAAAGTTTAATAAATCGATGAATGCGTAGCATATAATTGTGTATACAATTGTTAATATTGCCTTTTTCCAGTTCTTATGCTTTTGTCCATGCCTATATGACAATATATTCTAAACGTCAGTTATTTTTAACAAAAATAAAACATGATGTTTGGTGAGGTTCATCGTTATCGTATTATTTTTGGGCAATACGAGTACGTTTCACAAAACATGATAATATATATTGAAAAAAAAAATATCCATCAGTTTTTGTAAATGCTGCTTATTTTTTAGATTGTTAAAATTCCGTCTTGCAACAAATTAAAAATGAAATATCACTGGAAAAACCAGGTTTTTTTTTCAAGAAAATAAATCAACCCGAACTCCAAAAAAAAAAAATGAACCAAAATGATGTAAATATTATTTACTTACTTGAAAAGACTACAGCTTAAAAATAGATGATTTTGATGAATATGTTACCATTATGGCATCCATTTTTCTTCGCAAGTCGACTGGTAAGCTATTTGCAGCAGTAGAGCTTGGGGACGATTGCTGTACAGTACAATGTTGCTATAATAGTGTAATCCAACTTAATTCGTTTCTCCCTTCCTTCTTTCTTATACGTACTTATGCGTGCACAGATGTGCGTGTTTTACAAATAAGGTTTGCACTGACATGCATGCTTAGTTTTAAAACTTCGTAATAACATTTTTAAATATCACCAAAAATCGACTTAACCAAATTCCGTGTACTGTTATTTTAAGCAGTTATTTTGTAGGAAGGTGACAGATTTGTATTTCATAATTTTAAATGTATTTTGGAAGAATCTGTAAACAATGTCACATTTAGTGTTGTAGGAATATATTTTACACGACATGCTTCAAGAACTAGGTAGGTTAACTATTCAGAGATTTATTTATTTTCAGTTTAAACTATAAATAAATAACTCCGCTATCTCTAACCTTTTCCACTGTCTGGCAGAACAATCCCTTCTACACTATTCTAGTAGACAATAGGCGTAATGTTATTCGGAATGGTAAAGAGCCTGTTGTCTCTTCAAGATCTTGGCAAAATGGTCGACCTTTGTTTGCCATTTGTTTATAGCAAATGAAATGCTATAAAGAAATTGACAAATTAAAATTTTTAAATAATGTATTAAAGAAAATTGGTGGTTGAAAAATTAGTTTAACAAATTATTAAGGAAAGCTGGTTTTGATGGTTGTGGTAGAAATTTGGTAAAATTAATGCAATTATGAACCAGATTATTGAAAATATATTGAATATTCTCTAGAATTTTTAGCAAGTTGTTGAATGTGTAATGGCAGTGACTTTCAAAATGCACGCTACTTTGCTTCAGGATAGTTTCCCATTGGAGCACTTTGAGATATTATTCAATTTTTATAATATATTTATTTGCACGCATTTTTAATTCAGTTTCGAAGGTTGTGAAGCTTTTACAAAACACTTATCATAGACTGTCGCTTAGATAGAGAAATATATCTTTAAAGATGAGGATATTGATAATTTTGCATAGTTTCAAGATCTGTTCAAGTCGCTGCTTTATCTGGATTTATTGTTGTAAAAGAATACCATCGGATTGAGTTGTTTTATAACATTTACTTGAAAACAAATTTTAAGGCCACGGAATGAAATGAGTTTTGGTTGTCAGTCACAAATGAGTATTCACCCTGAAAATCTAAAACGCAGAGAACTTTATCTCCATTTGCCACTTCTGATTTAATTCCAGGAGTTGCTGTCATAATATCAAAATATGGCGCGGAAGTCAGCAAGGGGAAAAAGGAAAGTAATTGTGACTACGATTGCAGATGTCTAGAAATGAACAAGTTCCTTCATCTTATTGATAATTATATTAGAATGTTCAACTTATTTTTATGTGATTTATGATGTATTTTATTTATTTTTACATAATAAATAAACAAATATAAAATATTTTGATTTTTTTTTTGAAATTTTTAGATAGGCTACATTGGAGAAAGTTTTTTGGACTGAGAGTCGAGATTGCTTAGGATATATATATAAAAAAAAGAATAATTGAGCAATAAAAAAAATGGCACTGAAGGATGAAATATTTAAAGGCGCTACAGATAGATAAACATTTTTGGATTTGGACAACCTAGGATTTTTAAAAATCTTTCATATACAAAGTATGCAAAGAGACAGTATTGTAGTGTGACTTATGGCGCTTTGCAAGCCCGCTGACAATTATTTGTCAGCGATTTAAGCCGAGCGAGCGTCTCTTGTTTTTTCAGTAGCGCCAACTAGGGCCAGAGTACGACTTAGCTACTTCATGCGTCACATTCGCTTGCACAACCCTTTTTACAGGGGGGTACATGCACACACTTCACAGATAGAACACTGAAGAAGAACAACCATGCCCGAACCGGGACTCGAACCAGAACGCCCAGAACACAGGGAAAAATGAGCTATCCCTTTGCCAAGGATGCCGGCGAGAAAGTATTGTAATCGTCAAAATACTCGAATGTGATATTTTGATGAATCACCTCGTTTCACACTACCCTGCATACGAAAAACACAATTTTGGAATTGTGTCCATCTGCGAACCCGATAATTCATAAAAGACGGATAAAATGTGATGTATGACCTTTATACCGAATCTGTAGATTTTTCAAAATCAAATTTTGAGCAAATTGTACGAAATCCATTCGGATGAAGTCTGTTTATCCGGCTGTCCGAATATAAGTTAACATGATAATCATAAAACGAAAAGAACAAGGGTTTCGGTAAAATTTGGTATTCAGATTTAATATCTAAAATGTAAATACTTATCAAATTGAAACCAATTCTGTCAAGGGTTGACCGTCTGTCGATCTGCTCTTTCAGAAATATATAAATGCGATAATTAAAACGCAACGACTTATAAATATGAAATTTGATATGTGATTTTATGACTACAATTGTAGTTTTGTGTCCAAATTTGGTTTCAGTCAGTAGGGAAAGAAAGATGCTCAAAATACTTCTTCGTTAATCTAGTGAATGTGTATCAATTGCAAA
This sequence comes from Argiope aurantia, assembly GCA_026543865.1. NCBI lineage: Eukaryota > Metazoa > Arthropoda > Arachnida > Araneae > Araneidae > Argiope > Argiope aurantia. The sequence goes on from JAPMOR010073681.1 coordinate 637,790, forward strand.
TATCGAACGTTACTTGGCTGTTTCATAACTACTGTTCGTCAATATAATACTGTTAATATTGTGGTGAAAATCTTGTAAGCCAGACAACAACTACGAAACACGGACAATTGCTTTTGTCTTGTGGTCTTGTTACTCTGTTGCGAACCACAAGGTCCCAGGTTCTATCCTCGCTCATAACAATCCGTTACAATATTATTAGAGAATATACAAGTGTACTTTCAGGAAGAGCATTCCTTTTGTTTTTGATTAATATGACTTACAGATATCATAATTATTATTACAATAGTGATATTTTTAGATTTCAGATTAAGAGAAGACTAATAAATGATATGGAATTATTAATAAGCATATTATCTAGATATGAGGTTGCATTAAGTTTAATTGAAAACTTATCTCATAAATTTATATCTTGGTTGGATGATGAGGTGGGCATTTCACACAATTTCTACACCACTCATATAAATCCAATACATTTTACTCATATCCCTGCTGAATCGTATAAATAGCACTCATACATTTCTTCTTTTTTTGTTTTGGAAAGGTTATTGTAGAATTATTATTAACAACACACCAATTAAACATGTTGATTATTAACAGCACATCAATTAAACATGATGATTGTTAACAATAAATCAGTTAAACCTGATGATTGTTAACAGCACTCATGCATTTCACCTATTGAAAAGAAAATTGAAGATACAGAATGACTGTTAACAACACATCAATTAAACCTGAATTTAAATCCCAAGAATTTTAAGCTAATATTAATGGAAATATCATTCAAATATCGTTCTTACTTTCTCGTTTATTATAGTTGTTTTCAAACATAATTCATTTTATCATTCCTCGTTTCTACAAGAAACATTTTTATACATTTTTGTAGAATCTCAACTCGGATTTCTAAGTCTCTCAATGACTGGATATTCAGTTACCTTTAAAGGCACACTCATTCAGGAAAAATCCCGCCATAAGCAGCTACAATTTAACGAGAGGAGCCGGAAGAAGTCATAAAACTTAACTCGAACACATCAATCAACTGCTCCAAAAAAAGAAAAGCAGGCGACAGTCAGGTTGGTTATTAAAAACCTCAAAAATTCTTAAACGGTTTCCTCACGCTCGTCGAACAAGAGTTCTTTCTTTTTCGTTGAAGATAGCAAAGAAGAACAAATTGTGTTGATGAAAGCGCTTCTTTGATCGTTTCTTTCTGGTGCCACATTTGTTGATGACAGCAACATATGCAAGATGGCTGATAATAGGCTAATAAGTTTTATTTTGAATCAGATAGAGTTTATGACAAAAACCCTATTTAAAGAAAGGGTTATCTGAGTCTCTTGTGGTGTTTGTAATTTTATGTTGATGGAAGTTGTAGTATTTATGTTACAGTGATGTCGTTTGGTTTATTTAAATAAGGTTCTGTGAAACAGAAGAATTTGATTCATAAAGTATTTCGGTTCTTGAAGTTCTTAAGGCTTTTCTTTTACTTGAAATCTGAGTAATAGTTAAGAATTCTTTTCAGTTTATTTTTAGAAACTTCTAGAGTTTCAAAAATAATATATTATGGCAATCAAAGAAGGAAGTATCTTTCATATTCATTTGGATTTTTTTTATTTAGAAGATTTGGAATAAGAAATAATAAATAAAAAGGTTTTAAAAAAATCAAATTATATTACTAAGAACTTTTTGTCTCAGTCAAATTTTATTTTCTCTTATACTTTGTACAGAGAAACTATGGTTATTGCCAAAAAATTGGAATTCAAGGCATTGAAGAATCTCCACATTTCAAACCTTTCTACTTTGGAAAGCACATTTTTGACATTATGTTCATCCGTCCGTTTGTCTGTCTATGAATATAATCTCAAAAACTTTTCGAGCTAGATGAATGATATTTTGAACGAAATCCATTCAAAGGAAGTCTATCTGTCTGGCCTTTCAAATACAAATGAAATCGATTACTTCAAAACACAACGAGCTAGATAGGTGAAATTTGGTAAAAGCTAAAATATAGATTATTATTAAATTTTGAACCAAAGTGGTCAAAGGGGACCATTTGTTAATCTGTACTTATGCAAACATCTAAATGCAATGACTTAAATCAATGAACTTTATATGATCTTGTGACTACAACTGTAGATCTATGTCGGTTCGTATTTTCATTCTGTTGGAAGAAAAACATTCAATATAAATGTTCGCACGATAGAGGCAGTAAAAATGTTAGATTAATGCCAAAAATCTATATTTCATTAGTAATGTCCGCCAATTGCATGATATTGGCGAACATGCATGCATTTCGTAAAAATATCCAAAGTCCACAATTTTATGGTGGGTGGAGAGAGAGAGCTAAAGTCTTTTTTGGAGAGGCGAAAGTTTTGTTTGTGATCAACCTCTAAATTAAAACTTGTAATTCACTTTTGAATTATTTTTATTTCAATTTAATTAAATTAACTTTTATATTTTAATTAGTAATAATTTTGAAAAAAAATATTCTTTGAATTGTTTATTATTTAAAGGATTAGATTTGGAAACAAGTGTATTCATAGTTTTTAATGAAATTCAAAAATGATTTTTAAAAAATATCTTATTTTTTTGGGATATTAATTACTATTACAAAAGATTCATCTGGTAGAGGATTGGTCTGATTTTTCATAAAAATCTATTAAATTTTAAATGATTTCATTTTTTAAAATTTGATAAGTTTTCATATTATTTTAAGTCTTTTCTTTTAATTTTGATAATTTGAATTTTAGAATTTTATTTAAATTTTACTTTTAAGAAATATTGATTAAACAAATTTCTTTCGAATTTTATGCTTACGAAATTTCTGATAAAGAGTACTAAGTATCAAGACAACATTTAAAAAAATCTTTTATGTAGTCGTTCAGTTTTTTTTATCGAGTTATTGAACGACGGATCCATTAGTTTGGAAGATTGCACAATTAATTTTAATTTCTACTTACTATTTAACCGAATTAATCTCGGCATTTTCTCTTTATTCAAGACTGCCCAATTTTTTTAATTTATTAATAAATAATTTACATTAAATATTTCTGGAAATCTGAAATTTATATTTAGTGAAAAAAGATTTAATTACCTTAAATACTATGAATCTTACTTCTTCCCATTAAGTTTCCTCTCGTGCTATCTTTAGAATGAAACGATAGAACTGCCTGAATAACTTCGAATAGTCCCTGTATTCGGTATATTTAATTCTTTCCTCCGATTTAATCCCACCTGTTCATTATATTTAGATAATTCGGAGTTTTAAGGAAACAAGCCTAATTTATTTGAGCTAAGTTAAAATCTTATAAAGCCCCCAGTTTAACCATAACAGACCAGATTTTCAACTATTTAACCCAGATAGAAAAAATAATTTGGATTTGTCTTGCAAAACTAACTATTTACATCATGCAATCAATAATTATTATGCGGTTTTAGTATATTAATCAATTAAACATTTATGGAGTATTAATATGAAGCAGATAATGAATATTTTCTTTTATTTATTATCTATGTAAATTAACCGAATTTTTATCTTATTAAGCAATGTATAAATAAGAATAAATAAGCATTCATTTCATACTAATAAATAGACAATATTTTGATTTCAGATAAGTATGACCAATTTAAAACAGCATACCGAATCATTATTGAATATATACATTTAATTATCTAAACATATAACATTTTGATTATCTAATCAAACATCTTTTTAAAGAAACAGCTATAATGAAATTTTACTTTTTTTTTCAAGATGATGCGCATTTATTTTTTAACGAATTGTCAAGATAGAACAGAACATGGAGCCTTCTAACTTCGTTTCATGTGCGTGTGCTACTTTTAACCGCGACAGTTGGACGCACCATTAACTTCTGGTGACCCTTCCTGAATTGGCTCCAGCCTATTTTTAAGTACCTACATGTAAGGCAAACAGATGAAAATAAGTGAGAGTAATGAAAATGTTTACAGAACAGATAAATCAAACAGATAGACAGTGGTTCAGAAAAATAGCCGTAAATTCATTTGAGAATAAGTAATATCACTATTTAATTAAAAGAAGGTTGAAATGATTCTTTAAGGTTGAAATTATTTATATATGCAGAGAAATTTTTATTTATTAATTTATTTAATTTTTACTCACAGCAAAAACTGTACATTTAAATAAATATTGATATATAATTTTGCTTTTATTCTTTTTAAAGCCGTCAGAAGTATATTAATGACCAAGCTAATAAATTGTTTTATTGTACACTAGCCGCCTTTGGCGACCAGCCGGTTCGCCAGTATTACCGCTCGCTACAATTTTCAATTAAATATTTTAAGTAACTGGTCTCTTAATAGATTCTCATACAAAACATTTTTAATCTTCAAATTTTGATAGTCATACCAAACTTATACTGTTGTTTAGATCGTTTCGTTCAATTTACTATATATATTTTGCTAATTTGTTGTCATTTCCGTTAAAACTTCAACTTTGATTTAAAGTGGAAATGATGAAATTACAATTGATATAAAGATATTTTTAATAAAACCAAGCGTTTTATTTTATTTATCATCTTTATTGTTATTTATTAATTATTATTATTATTGAATATGAGCATTGCACACAGAATCGCTCGGTATTTAAGTCTTATGTTAAATACAAAATATTTTTCATAATTTATGTAATATCTCAAAGAATAATTCAACAAAAATTTCTGAGATTCAGCATAAAATTCAGTTTTTAGTTTTGTTTTCAAAAGGATTGAAATGAAATCAATAATAATATTTTGTTCCGGCTTATAAATATATTTCAAAAATTATGAAGTCTAAATTTAATGCAGTAAAGTATATTCTGAGAAATATTCTGGACAAACCAAATTTTAAATAAATAAATGAATGTTTTTATTTTCCACGATCAACTAAGACTTATTTATGAAGTTTTGAATGTTAAAAATTTAGAAAAACTCAACATTTTCATAATTTTAGGCCAATTAATCTTGAGAAACCTGTGCTTTGATTGGCGTATTTTCTTTGAAACGATCGATGGAAAATCTAAAATTATCCTTTTTTTATTGAATAGTGATATTCAAATTTTCATAAATCAGTCAGTTTAAGTGATTGATTTAGTTGATTGGAAATTAACTCTTTTTATTTAAAATATTAGTGTTTCAAGAACATTTTGTTAATCGTGATTTCCACAGCAGATGCTTTATGTAAAATCAAAAATTCGTTATTTAGTAGGGCATTCATTGAATCAAGTTACATAAAATATAATCATTTTCCATTTAGACCATTTTAGCAGATCTGTGTCTTACTAAAGGTTTATAAATTAGCTGTGTGGCCCTGATTTGAATGAATATCCTGTTCATATTAAACAAAATTTGCCTTAAAATAAAACTGATTTATTGGATTAATAATATAGAGAGTGTAAAAGATCATAAAATAATTTTTCTAGAATTTATTTTTTAGAAAAAATATTTCATATTTGTTTCATTTCCTACAGACACGTGCCGAAAATTATATTTTTGCGGATTTCGTTTCCAAAAAAATTTAATTTATTTTTAATTGGAGCTTTAATCAATGTGATGGCAACACTTTGAAAAAGGCTAATTTTTTCCCATGAATACGAAACGTGCTCGTGCAGCTTAAATTTTATTTTTATTTTGTAAGAAAAAAATTGTTGAAAAATATAGTGAAAATATTTATTTAAAAATTTATTAAAATTAGAAATTTAATTTTAAGATTAAAACATTGGTATCATTTAAAAGATAAATTTTTGATCCTTAGCTTGATGTAAAAATCTTTTTTGAGCGGTAATATTTTCGGAAGTTATAGCAGAAACGCGCCAAAATTTCGCTTAATTTTTAAATAAATAAAATTCTAATTAAAAATTCGAAAAAATAACTCCCAGGTGCACATTCCTGGCCTCCAAGGTATACACGTGCCAAATTTGGTAGCTGTAGGTTGAATGGTCTGGTCTGTAAAGCGCCAACACACACACACTGAGCTTTATTATAAGTACTAGCCGCCTTGGCGACCTACCGGTTCGCCAGTATTATCACTCACTACAATTTTCAATTAAATATTTTAAGTAACTGGTCTCTTAAAGGATTCTCATACAAAACATTTTTAATCTTCAAATTTTGATAGTCATACCAAACTTATACTGTTTAGATCGTTTCGTTCAATTTACTATATATATTTTGCTAATTTGTTGTCATTTCCGGCAAAACTTCAACTTTAATTTAAAATGTAAATGATAAAATTGCAATTAATATTAAGAAATTTTTTAATAAAACCAAGCGTTTTATTTTATTTATCATCTTCATTGTTATTTATTAATGATTATTATTGTGAGTATTGCAAACAGAATCGATCGGTATTTAAGTCTTATGTTAACTACAAAATATTTTTCATAATTTATGTAATATCTCAAACAATAATTGAACAAAAATTTCTGAGATTCAGCATAAAATTGAGTTTTTAGTTTTGCTTTCAAAAGGATTGAAATGAAATCAATAATAATATTTTGTTCCGGCCTATAAATATATTTCAAAAATTATGAAGTCTAACTTTAATGCAGTAAGGTATCATATTCTGAGAAATATTCTGGACACACAAAATTTTAAATAAATGAATGAATGTTTCTATTTTCCATGATCACCTACGACTTATTTATGAAATTTTGAATGTTAAAAATTTTGAAAAACTCAACATTTTCATAATCTTAGGCCAATTAATCTTGTGAAACCTGCGCGCTGATTGGCGTATTTTCTTTGAAACGATCGATGGAAAATCTAAATTTATCCTTTTTTTATTGAATAGTGATATTCAAATTTTCATAAATCAATCAGTTTAAATGATTGGAAATTAACTCTTAAAAGTCAGTGATTTAGTTAATTCGGAAATTTACTCTATGACTACCATAAAATCTGTGCTTTCTCTTGTGGTGTATGCATTCTTCTTATTATCCGCTCGAATAAAACATCACATACAAAAATACTACATAGAACAATCACATCAAAAGTAAACATAACATTTCAATAGTTGCCAAAAACAAAAGTGAGAAAAATGCAATTATTAAGCAGACGATATTTAGAAAAGTACAGATATTTAGACTGGAAAATGAAATTATCTGAAATTAACCGCACGCGCAGACGATATTTACAAAAGTAAAAATATTCAAACCTGAAAAGGAAAATATATGAGTTATTCCATCAATAAATGCCATAAGTTTGTTTATATCTTCGTTATTTTATGAGTCATTAAACATCAAAATTGGTCCGGGCCTAAATAAACACCCTGTATAGAGAGTGTAAAAGATCATAAAATAATTTTTCTTGAATTTATTTTTTAGAAAAAATAATATTTCATATTTGTTTCATTTCCTACAGACACGTGCCGAAAATTATATTTTAGCAGATTTCATTTCCAAAAAGATTTAATTTATTTTTAATTGGAGCTTTAATCAATGTGATGGCAACACTTTGAAAAAGCTAATTTTTTTTCCATGAATGCGAAACGTGCTTAATTTTAATTATTATTTTTTACGAAAAAAATTATTGAAAAACATAGTTAAAATATTTATTTAAAAATTCATTAAAAATAGAAATTTAATTTTAAGATTAAAACATTAGTATCATTTAAAAGATAAATTTTTGATCTTTAACTTCATGTAAAAATTTTTTTTGTGCGGTAATATTTTCGGAAGTTATAGCAGAGACACGTCAAAATTTCGCTTAATTTTTAAATAAATAAAATTCTAGTTAAAAATTCGAAAAAATAACCCCCAGGTGCACATTCCCGGCCTCCAAGGTATACACGTGGCAAATTTGGTAGCTGTAATTTGAACGGTCTGGCCTGTAGAGCACCAACACACACACACACACATTGTGCTTTATTATAAGTATAGATATAGATGACAAGTTATTTTGCATTTCTGATTGGACCTGTTACAAGTTCAGAAACTACAAAACAATATCCCTAAACACTTTGTTCAAATAATGTGACTTTGATATTACAATTCTTTATCAACTCACAATATCATTATTTTTATTTTGAAATAAAAGGAACGCAGCAATTAACGCTAAAGGGAAGACTAGCATTAAGTTCTTATCTCGATAGAATAAAAAAAGTTTTGATGTTTTAATTTCTACTTCAAACCATAGCGAAATATCTATATTTCTTAATCAATTAATGTATCAAATTAAATTTTATGCAAGTAATTTTTATTTATTTAAATTTTCTTAATTAATGTATCAAATCAATATTATCAAACACTCGAAATGAATTTCTTCGTTTAAGAAATACAATGAAAAAAATATTTCATTGCACCATTACTGAAAAAATCGGATTTAAAAAAATTAAATAAAGTGACAAAATTTTTGAAATTCGATCTGAAAAATTTCTAAAATTTAAACATGCAATCCATGACTGACATATGAGAAATGTAGAGAATATTGATAAAAGCCCCCAAAAAATCCGTAAATAGAAAACTTAATGAAGTAAAATTCTAATATTAAAAAAAAATAGTTAAATATTTAGAAAAAAAACAACAACAGACAGACAGAAAAAAAAGATTTTCTTAATTCTTCTACACTTTTTTTCAGTCAATTTAAGAAGATCATTTTTTTTTATTCAAAGCGAAATCATTGGGAGAAGCAATCATATTTATAATTATTCTATTTTAGTTAATAGTGAATTATAAATGAAATTATGATTCTAATTTACTTAAAAGATTTTATAAATGCCCATCATGCCTTTAGAATTTTGTTTTGTCTTCCATAAGTTTGACAGAATTATTTTTCTTTTTAATATCTACAAAGAATCATTTTAAAAAAGTTTTTATATATATTGTTTTATACCTTCTATCATATTTTTTGCATTCTTCTTAATAAGTTTGTTATATCCTTTCTATAAGCATAAAAAATTGGATCTAGAAAAAAGCCTTGGACGCCGCGAATATTCAGAGTTTTATTTTCAAATAATAATCTGAATATTCAAATTATTAAAAAAATGTGGTTATTGGGCTCAATGAGATCTCCAAAGTAAAAATCTCGAGACCATTTTTACGTTTTTAACGTTACTTTTCACGATTATAGTACTTTCTCTTCATTTGTATGAAAGTAAAAATTTGGCGGTTTCTTGTGATTTTAAGTTTTTACTCGTAAACTCTGAACAATTCTGTTTGTGTATTTTAAAAGAGCCACTGAAATTGCTTTTAAGCACAAAGTTAGCTGTACCCCCCCTTTTTTTTAGTCAATGCTAACTACGTTCACAGCACAATAAAAAAAAAAAATGTTTGCTTTACAGAACAATTTATATGGACCCTACTTGTTTGTTTTTCATTGTCAAAAAGTTTTCTCTCTTCTTGGCGGTAGTATTTATCGCGTTAACAGAATAAAAAAAACAACACTCATTTTGAAAAGATAACTATGTACTTAGCCAATTTGTTGGACCCAGTTATTATCCTGTTTCATAACTGCTGAGCTTAATCACATCGCAGAAATTATTCTTCATGTCTTCCTATGCAACAGTGATAAGGACGGATTTCGTGACATAAATCATACTTCTGTCCTAGATAGAAACATTTTCCTTTTCAAATGCGACTTGACAACTTTCAATTATGTTTTTTAAATGACATTTTAAAAATAAAAATATGGACAGTATATAATTTCTGTGTAAGAACGGTCTTTTCTATGAAATGGAAGATAACTGGATACTTCGTAATTGCAATAATTAAACCCTGGCGTTTTCATTCAGTGAATATCTTTCAAATTAAATCATTCGATTATAGATAAAACTCCAAAATCATATTCGCTTATCTCTCAAATTAAAATAACAGGTACTTTAAAGAATATAGGACCTCTAACAGCTAAAAGCAACTCTCTCTAATGTAAAAAAAAATGATTAAATCTAATAGTTTTTTACCACAGTTTTATAAGACATTTAACCTTGTAATTGTGAATATTTAAGTTAGCGAAATAATTTTCATTAATTAAAGTATATGTGAAGAAAAAACATGTTACGTATAAATTGTCGAAGACAGAACAAACTTGTGTGTAAAGTTTTTCACAAAATAAGCAACTTATATTAACCAATGTTACATCACTTTACTCTTAAAGAACATAACTTGGTAATCTTGTAAAAAGATAAATATTTTAATTGATTTACTGCAGTTATTTTACTTTTTATGTTGTTAAAACATAATAACGCTTTTTAAAAAAGCATTTTGCCGGCGTCCTGGCGTAGGGGTCGCGCGTCTTCCCCGTTATCTGGGTGTCCTGGGTTCGAGTCAAGGTTCGGGCATGGTTGTTCTTCATCTGTTCTATCTGTGAGTAGTGCGAATGTTCCCCCCTGTAAAAAGGGGTTGTGCAAGCGAATGTGATGCGTGAGGAGCTAAGACGTACTCTTAGCCCTAGTTGGTGCTACTAAAAACAAGAGACGCTCTCTTGGCATAAAATCGCTGATTTCGTCATCGAGCTTGTCCATGGCAAGTGCCATTATAAACAACAACAACAAAACTTTTTTAGCATATTAGCAGGCATTGAAGAAGAAGTATACATAATAATACTTTGATTTTGCATCATTTTCTTTTTTATGTATATAAGCATACCTGGAAATACTCATATTGATACGAAGGGCAACTCTGAAACTTCGGGCAACCTCTGAAAATGCATTGGGAAAAATGACTTTAAAGTAAACATTTCTGAGTGAAAAGTCAACATTGATCTTCACGTTTTTAACTAAACCTTTTAAACTAATTAAAGTACACACATATGCAATACCAACAAATTTCCAGAAGGGTTTAGGCTAGCAAATGGAATCTTAAAAAATTTCGAAAAATTAAAAGTTTATAGATTTTATAACTCTATAAATGAAAATTTTAAAAAGTATTTCTGTCGAAAATTGAATTAATTATGCCTTCGAAAACATTCCCAATCCTAAAGTCAGTAGCAGTTAGGGTTGACTAGGCAATTGTCTAGCCTGAGGGTAATGAGAGCAGAGAGGTCGATCGAAAAGATGGTATTAGAGTGTCCCAAAAGTTAATTTCTTATCGCGATATGAATGGCCTTATTTGGCTCTGCTTGTGCAAATATACAAACTTATATATTAGCCTTCTATTTTACTTGGTGTAAGGACAATAGGCCTTCTACGACCACAAAATGATTTGGGATGTAGCCGGGACTACACCTCAAAAAAATTCTTTTGTCCATTTAGTGAGATTGGAAAGGCGTAATTTTTTCTACGAGCTCCTTCCTCAAGGTGAAACAATAAATTCTACGAAATATTGTCATCAACTGGATTAATTAAAAGCTACCGTAGCATAAAAACGGCCACAATTAATGAACCGATGAGACATTGTTTATCATCATAACAATGCGGAACCACATATTGCATTTGTATTAAGAGAGAAGCTCTTATAGTTTCATTGGGATGTTTTAACGTATCCTGCATACTCTCCAGATCTCGCTCCATCTGATTATTACTTCTTTCTGTCCTTAAAAAATTCTCTTTGAATCCATCAATGAAATAAAAGCGTTTCGTTGAATCCATCAACGAAATAAAAGCGCACCTCGAGGATTATTTCTTGTCCGAAACACAACAGTTTTGGAAAGGAGGCATAACGAGGCTTCCTGAGGGATGGAAGAAGATAATAGAGCAAAAGAGTTCTTATATAACAAAATAAATAATGTCTTAATATTAAATATTGTGTATTCATTTCATATTAGAAATAGGAAAGAAACTCATGGGACACTCTAATACTAGTCTAATTGACAAATAAATAAATTAGTAAAAAGAGATTAGATTCTATGAATTGAAAATTATTGATGTAAATATTAACTCTTTATCAAGTATCATTCGCAAAATTCCTATCTGGCTCATTAAATATACTAAAGTGTCTTAATATTTACAATCATTGATCATTTAAATAACCAGCAGAAATGATCTCCCGAAAACTTTCTCGTATACTCTCTAATAAAGGTGTTATCTCAGCAAATGCCTTGCATAGCATTGGCTTGCAATAGTATCGAAATATTAACCTTTGACATGAATTTAGCATTTTTACTGAATTTATCATGTCATCTTTGGCGAGTGTTATGGCGACTATTCCCTAGCATTCGGTTAAAGTATCAGAAAATTGAATTTGTGTTTTAGATGAGTTTTTTCCAACCGAATGAAACAAAATTTAACACAAAACTACGCTTGTAGTCACAAAATAGCACATTAATAGATTTGATGTATTTAAATAATTGCGTCTTTGAGTTATCACGTTCGTATGTTTTTCAAAATTACAGACCGACAGACGGTCAATCCCTTGTTACATCTAGCTAAAAATCTGATAGGTGTTTGTTTTTGTTACTGTGTACCGAATTTTATCTATCTAGCTCTCTTAGTTTTATAATTATCGAGTTAACTTATATTCGAACAACTGGACGGACACAGTTCCTCTGAGCGGATTTTGCTCACAATTGATAGAAATCTAAATATTTGGCATAAAGACAATATACCAAATTTTATTTGGTACGAAAGAGACAACATTACAACAGAGGCCCGCGATGTAACGAAAAAACTGGTAAACTTTTTAATACACAAAACTAAAATGTTTTTTTTAAGTTGTTTTGATATACTAAATACTTTAATTGAAAATTAGAGAACATTATTTTATTCTGTTGTAAAATGTCGCTTTGTTCATCATCTTTTTTTCTTTTTCTTTTTTTTGTTTAAAAAATAATTCGAAATATTGAACTTTTAGTGAATCCTATCTGAAAAAATTATTTGTGATAATCTTGTTCCACTTAAATGATAAGGTTCTCTATACTTCAGTAGCAGAACTGGACAGACGCCTTAAGATATATTTATAAAAAAATCAGAATTGTTGAAATAGTTCATTATTTTTAATAATTAAATAATAGGAATGAAAAAAGAAGGCAAATAATACATTTTGAAATTATTTTTCGATCAGATTTATTTATTCATATTACGATGATCATGTTCTATGATTAATAAAATTTTTAGAATACAAATTTTAGGCCTCTTTTTCAAAAAAATTAACAGCAAATTGATAAGAAAAAAAAAAGAACAGTTTGAGGTAGTTCCCAGATATCAAGAAGGTTTGCTCACTTTATTCAGGATGTATTACAGTTAGCAAGCGCACATATTTTTCTTTCCCCAAAGTAGAGTTGAACGATTCTTGCTTATCTTTCTTTAAGTGATAATAGTTATCATTTTCCGGAACTCGAAAACAAATCGTTTGCATTTCCGGAACAAGAAAAAACATTGGATAACACGAATCAAAAGGAGAGAAAAAAAAACCGTCTTTCTTCTTTCAGTTGCTTTCTTGTCAAAGGCAATTGAATGGGATTGCTTCGTAGTGGAAAGGTTACATAAACAAACAAAACGTTTTTTAGATAAACTATAAACTAACGCATTTGTAAACTTCTTTTTCCTCATTTTTTTGTTTCGATTAAATTCTGTAAGAAATCACATATACCTTGCTCTATAAATTGCATTATACTGAATTTGTTTCAGCTACATTGTGAAACCGTTAAAAATAATGAATACATTTTGTAACTTTACTTCTTTGCTGATCAAATTGGTACAAAAATATAATTAAATAGCTTTCATTAAATCAACGTACTTTGTTGTCGAAGTTGTTAAACCTCTTTCTATTGTGCGTTTCATATAAATTCAAACTATCACGGATATTCCTTAAATTTATTTTTTTAACATGTAGAATTCGCTTCACAAAGTGATTTGACATTTGGACATTTAAATTCACTTTTGTTCTATAATTTACTGCAATTAAATATTGACCATTATTATTTTTTACCGTTTTATTAATCGACTGAATAATAATATAATTTGTAGCAGTTGCCTTTATATTCTCTTTTGTATAATAGATGGCAATACCTAATTAGGTATGCATCCCATGGTGTTCTGAAATTATTATTATAATGAGAAGAAATGCTGAATGTCTTGTCTTGTCTTCGTGTTTTGTGTAAAATGGGATCATTAAAGAAATGTGCCCGAAAACATGGGTCTTCTTGCTTCCACTGCTCGGATCATAATGATCATCATTCCTCCACAAATTTAAAGTTAGACTTGATTATAGAGACTTGGAGAGTGAATTTAAAAATATCCTTCATTAGTACTCAAAAAAATTTAATGTAACTGAATGAATTTTACCAGAACAATCATGTTTTAATTTATGAATTAATTTTTATAAATACTAGAAGATGTGCCTGTCTAGATGGTCTATTATCCTGTGAATAGTTTCTCGGATATGATTGTAAAAAATTAACTAATGAAAGTTGTGGAAGAAAATCTCATGTGCATTAGCAGAGCGTTTAAGAAATAAAAAAAATATTATTTATAATGCACTTTAGACGTAAATATGTAGTAATATTAGAAGTTTTGTTTCCTTATTTTCCTTAGCGTAATGTTTACGAACAGTCGAATCAAAACTAATCACAAAAATCTGTTTAGCTTACTATCCAGCATGAAAAATATTCATAAAATGGGAAATTTACTATGTCCTGACCAATTTCTATTCATGTTTAGCTTTATTCATTAAATTATTGATAAATTATTATTCGATAAAATTAAGAATCTAAAGAATCAGTATGAACATTCATGCTTTCGTTTATTCGCACGCTGAAAAATCAATTACTTTAAATGTAAAAGCAAACCTCGCTATGTTACTTGATGCCAAAACAGAAGTTGGAATTTACACATCCGATAACGCCGCTGATAAAAGGCGCGGAGATATTTTTAAACTCATCCAGGCGTTACAGATAATTGTAAATGGTTATATATACTATTAAAAAGCACTGATATTTTTCTGTGAGATTGTTAGGCCATTCCCATAAGAACAACTTTAAATTTTTCTTTTATTAATTTCTTTGAAGCAATATTTCATAATCTAATGACTCTTTTTTTATAATTTTTTTACTTTATGCTACTATTTTTACGGAAGTATGAAATATAGAAAAAAAAGAATATTATTATCACTATTTTTTATATCTTCATATTTAGACCATTCATTTATTATAAACATCGTGTTTTTGGAATTACATCTATGAACTTGATGACTCACAAATTTTTTCAGCAAGAAGAATTAGATTTGGTATGTGGTTTTGACACTAAATTTTTATTCTTTTATCAAATATTGGGAATGTTTTCAGTAGACAGACAAAAGAGAATTCTGTCTATCTACCCGTAACTGTACATAAAAATGATAAATTAGGAACACAAGAAACTGGATAGATGAAATATGGCATGTAGTACTGGATCTGTACCAAATATTGGACCAACTCCGTTAATAGATTCATCTTGCATTGACCGACATAAACATGACAACTAACAAATACACCAAGAAAGATTAATGAAATTTTGATGCATGATACTGACATCAAAATTGTAAATCGTAATAAATTTTGACAATCAAAATTTATCAATAGAAGATCCTCAAAATCCCTTTTCAGTTATCTTCACTACATTGTTCTGATATTCCTTATTATACTAGGGTAAAACACTTATTCAGTACCTCCTCTATATGTTTGGTGTTTCGTTCTTTCATTTGATAGTAACGGATACCTCCTAGCGGTTCACTGCTTGCTCTCCGCCCATGCATTGTATGGTGAAAATTGCTTGCTTAGATTTTTCCTATTATTCCTTAAATTTTTGTTTATGAGTTTTCAAACACCCTGTATAATACAAGCACCAGGAGTACGCGTTGTACCAGTTAGGAATACGCGAAAGTAAATACGGAATACACAAAGAAAAAGATATTAAAATAATAAAAATAAATTAGCAGTTTTCCTTTCCCAAGTTTAAATGAAAGGGTGTTGTGTAATCCGAAACCTGAAAACGAAATGAAAAAAATAAAAAAATAAAGAGTAGATGAAGCCCCTATAATTTATTGATAATAATTTGTCACCAGCCCCGGCCTCCATCAAGCATATTGCATTGTGCTTTTGCCGCCCCAGAATTTGAGAAAGCTGTGGCTTTACTATTCTTCCATTCTTCTCTCTGACCATTTTTCTTTTGTTATTTTAGTTTAAAGTTATAAGTTTTCTTATTTAAAAGATTTTATTTAAAATAAGATAAAAGTACTCACGAGAAATTGGCTATCATGGCAAGTAATTGTTAGATTTAAATTGTATTATAAATATTATTATAAAAATAGAATAAAATGTGAAATCAGAATGAAATCCTACAAATGTTATTAAGTTCATTCAAATTGTTTCCCTCTTGAGCTAACCTAGATAATGTTATTAATAATAATTTCTTTGTAAGGAAAGATAGTCAATAGATTTAAAGTAGGAGTACTCCAAAATAAAGTGATGAATCAACGAGTTAAAAAAAGTTGTTGCTATTGGTTTAAAGGAATAAAATTGGCAACCATTTCGTACGAAAATGTTAAATAACTCCGAGATGAATTTTCATAATATAACAAAATTACTTTAAATGTTTTATTTCAGATATAAATAGTTTTTGACCTCAAACAATTGACTAACACAATATATTACTTTTTATTAACTCATAAAATGATGAAATCCTAAAGATGTTTCGCAATTTTTGAAGTTGCGCGAATATCCGCCAGCTGCTTAAGTTCTTGCAAATCATTCGACCTCCGCCAATTGTTCACTTGGCACGACTAGTGGGAATATTTTGCCATAAATTGTATTCTTCCTTAATTCTTTGGAAGAGGAAGTTCACGCCTCTGATTTTATTGCTCAAAAAATGTTTTTTCAGCAATGCGAGTTATGCGTCTGACTTACAGAATTTATTGAACGGATTTGGGTGCACTTTTGTTTGGCGCCCAGCCAGTTACAATTGTGCCAGATTTTTGGCATGTACAGTTTCTAAATCATTATCTTACAAATATATTTTGTACAATAGAAGTGTTCCGACGAACAGTGTGAAATAGCTTTTCATGGATTATGAAATATCAATATCAATA
>JAPMOR010073681.1:655134-731689 GCA_026543865.1 Argiope aurantia
AAACATTAATTTCGAAGTAGGATATTTATTATAGCAAGTTATATTATTCCATATTTTTTCTTTTTAGTTTTTTAAAATTATCTTATTCGTATCATGATGCAAAATATTTTAAAAAGTCACTACAAAATTGATATCACAATGATTTGGAAGGTGTTTTTTTTAAAGTGGTCTTTATATACCTTGAAGAATACTATATATATATATATATATATATTGCGCGCAATTGGATTTTTGGATTTTTTTTTTTCAATTTAGAGCAACAAAAGTCGATATTTTATCACTGGAAATCTCAATGACCCGCGACGATATTTTTGAAACAACTTTGATAGAAGCGTCTTCGTTATTCGTTGTATTGAAATCGATAGCCTTTAATTTAGTCTCACCTATTTCAGTATACTCTTGCACAGTTTACATTATCTATGAGCGATTCCGTCATTTAGATTTACCAATTCAATTCTCCTGAAATTCTTCTGTCTCATTTAAATAGCTTTTTTTAAAGAACTGATTGTACCTGTAAAATTTCAATTTCTAAAATATTTTTTGGCTAATTTTTTTAACAATGTTTTTATTGCTGTAATTAAAGTCCCCCCTTATTTTATACTTTATCAAAACTATCTTTCGCACATTTTTGCCACTCTTAAAGTTATTAACTCTAAAGTAGAATTTTAATTTATGTTTTGTTAAGTTCCCTTTCTTTGTGTAATTGCCACTTTAATGACTTTGTGATGTTTCATTTAATTTCCACAAATTTTGAAAGGAACCTAATCAGTGTGAAAGTTCATTCAAAGTTATTGAATCTCATTGTTTACGAAGGAAGAGGATCCGGGGAGGGAGGGGATCTATCTTTTATGATTATCGTCATCGTATGATTACCGTCAGGCATACCAACATGGCTATAACAACCATGATATGACGAAAAACTTGTTGCCATAGCAATCAGTAATGGCAAGAAAGAAATGGAATCCAAATTATTATGATTAGATGCTGTCGGGTGATTTTTGGCACCGTTCTTGTATTCCGCTCGAGCCAGGTGGTTCAAAGTACAAAGTCATAAATAAAGTTAAAATGATGATTAAATGGCTAAAAAATATAAGAAAGCATAATCAAATATTAACGAAAATCGCAACAGAAAAAACTGTTCCATTAAGTTTTAATTCATGCATCTTTACTTCTATGTTTGTAAAATTGGGATTTTGTATGCATTTTCCCCTAACTTACTGATGTTCTAAAGAACATAAATTTTATTTAATATTCTCAAAAACATTATACTGTTTCTTTTCAATGCTTAATTTTCAATTAATTATCTATTAAATTAAATTTTGGTATCATACCAGGCATTCCATCTAGTAGTGAATTTGAGAAAAAATAAATCTGAGGGAAGAAGCGTGGAATATAATAAAAATAAAAACACATTACCGTTCTTTAGTACATTAATACAGTTCATTTTCAAAAAGCACTTTTAATTAAATTCGATATGTTAATCTGAAAATTACAAATTATTATTAATTCTTTATAATTTTAATATATCAATGGAACGATTCTTCAGTTGATGTTTAAATTTTCGGAATAAAAATTGGATAAATTATTACAGTGAGATTGGATAGCGAATATACAAATTTGTGACATTATTTTTCAAAGCTTTATGAAAAAATTCTGTTGTACTTTTAAAAAATTAAATATGCGTTATAAGGAATTTGAACTTTTGCATGAAATGAATTGTATTCAGTTTCGTATATCAAACTGCTCAAACCTAGATATCATAAACACAATAGCAAACTCAAAATACGTAAAATGAAGACTGCTATCCTGCATAATTGCATCAAATTGCGCAGATGAATAGCTCTACGTCTACCTTTTTTTACTTTTCTCAAATGATTATAATGAGTCACTAGTAACTATAATGCGTTGCTTTTCGTATTTTTAGCTGTGCATTATTTTCTTTCATTTAAAGTTATTGCCATTTACCCAACATTATTTGGATATTTTTGTTTTTGTTTTTTCAATTGTTTAGTCAGTATATTATCAAATAAGAGAAAAATAAAATATTGATGAAAATCTAAAAGTTATTATTCTTTCGTATTCATGTTCGCATATGCATGTCTAAATAATGCAGAAACTAAGATAATTTAACAACTTGTTAAAAAAACAATAATAACCAGGAATTCAACAAAAGTAACGTGGTAGAACTAGTTTTGGATATAAGAGCTACTGGATATTTTTTTATGCCAAAGAAGGTTTAAAAAAATCCATTGTGATAATAAGGAGCTTTAGTCAGAGAAACCATGACCTGTAAGTAATCGTGCTCAACAAATTTTCCTACGGAAATAAGAAACGACCGTAGCATTTTGACCTTGGAGAGTGTAACAACCGGTCGTCCAGCTCTTCTTTATTAAATGCGACCAGCTTTGAAGGTAAGAGGAATTGATCGATTATATTCTATTGAATTCGAAAAATAATCCGATTAAGGTAGAAGAAAGAGAAAGAGAATACCTCAAGGACAGGAAAGATATAAAATAAAGAAAATTAAAAATAATGAAAAAAATCTCAGAACATTCATAAAATAGTATTTCTCTTGTGACATTCAGTTTCTTGAAATAATTCTTTTTAAATGAAACTATTGAAAATGATGGCAGATCAAGGCCAAGATTGTTCTATTTGTTTTAGTTAACGGTTATCCGACACAGTAACGGATCAAATCTGATGCTACTAAAAGCTCAAACAGAAAAATGTATTGTAAAATACATTAAAAATTCACTGTCTTTGATTTAGTATATTATTAGTCAATGGATTTGATTTACCCATTTTACTGATTTAGCACAAAAAATTTTAATATTGGTTTAATTTCGCAATAATAGCATGAAACATTCTGATATGGTTATCAAGATAGAGCACATGATTATTAAAATTGTAGTAACGAAAAAAAAAGTAATTTCTTTTAAACCATACATAACAATTTTTTTGAATATTTTTACTTCCTCGTATACGAAGTATAAAGAAAGTATTGCAATCGCCAAAATATTCGAACTCCAAACTTTGATGATCAAGTTTTAGTTTTGAAAGTCATCTAATCATTAGTTTGATTATCCGGAGTTTGAAAAACACTTTTTGGAAAATGTCCCTCTATCTGTGACAAATAATACAAAAACGCTTTGAGATATGCGAATGAAATTTGTTAACGATGTTTATACCAATTTGTAGATCCCCGACACGGCAACTACAAAGACGGCAAGATGAAGTTTGTATGTCTGGCTGTCTAAATATACGTTAACACGGCAACTACAAAACGATGAGAGCTCGATAGGTAACATTCGATACACAAATTTAGCAATCATTGTTTAGACACTTATCAAATTTTGAGCCAAATCTAACAAGAGGTTGACCGTCTGTCAGTCTGTACTTTCAAAAACATTTATCGCGATAACTCAAAAACGTAAGGACTTAAATATATCCAATTTGATATGGTATTTTGTTATTACAAGTGTAATTTTGTATCAAATTTTTGTTTCAATTAGTGGGGAAAATGCACCTAAACACTAAGTAGATTTTCGGATAATATTAACCACATGCTAGGGATTACTCGCCAAAAAAACTCTTTGAGGATCACGCGATAGATTCAGTAAAAGTGCTAGATTCACGCCAAAGGTTAATATTTTACGACAATGACATGCAGAGTATTCTCTCTCTTCATTAGAGCTTTATTATCTTTATTTTAACCACTCCCGCTGATTTAAATATCAGTTCTATGCAGTGTTGTATTTTCGATTAGGCAAACTATGTAACCGCCTAAGGTCGCTGGAAATTTATTAAAAAAATTATTTTCCTAATTGCTAAATCGATAGATTTAAAAAAATTAATTCTATGAATAATGAAATATTTAAATAAAATAAAATTTTAATATACTATTAATAAAGCGGGTCGATAAAAAAAAACTTTATTTTCCTGGTTGCTAAATAAACGGATATGTAAAAAATGCAAAACTTATGAAACTTATTATTAGCACTTTATCAAATATAATTATACAGGCTCGTATATGTTTCATTGCTTTAATTTACTTTAAACAAAGCCAAACATCTGCTTCAATAAAGTTGTAAACAAATGTGAACTTTAGGAAGGAATGAGGCATAATCTCTACTAATAATAAAGATAAATGAATGTGCATATGACACTCATTCGGGTAATTGGTCTTAGAACTACTAAATTCTGCATACATGTACTTGAAAAGTAAAAATGTGTATTTCGAATCGATTTTTAAATATTTTTTTATTAGAATTTTGATTAATTAAAAATAATGTGAAAATTTTGCTTCTTTCCGTGGTAACTCCCAAAAATATTACAGCACAAATATGATTTCTTCACCATTTTAAAATTCGAAATATTTTCTTTTAATGGCATAAAGAAATAGTCGTGCAAAGTTTTCCTGAATTTTGACAATTCATTTGACATTTTGACAATTGTTCTTCCTTTTGGACAGACAATCATGTGTAACGATACTATGAGTTCAATAAATCCTTTTTTTGTTTGATTCCATACTGTATGCATTGTATTCATTTCTGCGCAACTATGCTTTCGTCATTCTTTCAGAACAAAATGCTGTATCTCATTTCTGAATTTCATGTCCCTCAGATGATTTCTCGTGAAGTTATGGCAAAAAACATACCTGTTGCTTAAGTTTTGCACACCAGTGTATAATTAAAATTCCGAGCGAACCAACTGATTGTGAAAGGCGACAAATAGATGAATAAAAATGAATATATATTAACAAATAAATAAAAAATTTTAACCTAAAATTAATAATTATCGTGTTAAATGTGATTACTTTCTGTAAGCTTTCAAACTATACTGTGCTAAATATCGTACATCTTTCTCCAACCATTTTTCTGCAGAACATCAACAACAAATAGGGAATAGACTTTTTCTATTTTTTAATTAAAGGCTAGTTGATAAACACTGCACTAAAATCCTTTTATATATAATATTTTTAAATAGAGCCTGCTTTTGTATAAAATATTATAATATTCAAAATCCTTCCCTCATCTAATATCTTAATTATTTTGTTGTCATTTTTTTAGATTAAAATTAGAAAATTATCAACTGAACCAGATGATTAAAAACCACCGATAGCTCATTTTCTACATACTTTGTTATGAATTATTAAATTAACAATTTTTTTCACATACGCTGAGATATAAGAAATATTGTTTTCGTTTGAGTTATGTATTTAAGCTTAGATTTAATCATGGTTCAGTTATTAATTTTAGATCAATTAAAGCGTTGTCAAAAGAAGTATTAAAATAGAAGAGAATTTAAAAAATAGCTGTTAAATAGTTCCGAGTGTGAAGGCGATAAAAATTTTCTTAATTTCTAATTAATCGAATATTTCATTAATTTTTGGGAAAAGTGTGACAAATTTATATGAAATTATAATAACTGCTAAGGTGTGTGGAACAAATGTGCAAGTATGAATGCATAACTATGCATGCATTTTTATTTATATTAATAAAATTAATTAATCAATCATATTAATTAATAATATCCTAATTGTATAAAGGATAAAAATGAAATATCATTCTTTGCAATAAATATAATAATATTTTAGTTAATGATATAAGGAGTTATAAAAACAATTTTAATAGCTCTGCTTGACTTATATATTATCGATAATAAAACTCTATTGAAACTTCAAGCTAGCTTTTCATTTGTGTTCGTCGTTGAATAATTTAATTGCTTTCATCATTAAAAATTCTTGTTTCTTTACACCGAACTATTTGAACAACCAAATCTTAATTTTTTGTTTTAGGAAGAAATTAAATCCTACCTGACTGCCATCATGTCCCAAAATGATTCATTCTGGTCTTGTCCTGCACCCAGACTACCTCTGTTGGACGAGGACTGCAAACTACCAATATGCAAAAATAACGAGGACTGTCCTTCCAACCAAAGTTGTTGCTTTAATGGTTGTATTTTCACTTGTGTCGAAAGTTTGACACCGCCTCCAGGTAAATTTGCTGCAAGATAAATTTTAAATTAGTTGAAATTGGGCATTACAATAGAAATAATTTGGCTGTTATGCTTCTATCGATCTCGCCTTTTATAACTATTTTTAAAATCTTACCTCCCTATCATGATTCTATAGAATTGCGATCTAAAGTTTTGAAGTTAATTGAATATAATAAAGAAAATAGATTTAGTCGTATGCATTTTTAGGGACATTTACTCGTTTAATAGCTAGAATTCAAAGAGGAAAAAGAAAGAAAGAAAGAAAAGAAAAGAAAAGCCCAAGAGCGTTACCAGGTAACTGCTAACATGAAGAATTTTCTTCTCTAGAGAAATGGAATTAGAAAAATTGCATTTACTGTAAAGCATAAAAAAGATGCCTAAATGCTAAAATATTTTTTGAGCATTTTTTTAAGATGGATCTCCTTAAAAGGTATGCTAATTATGAATACTCTGACATATTTTTAAGAATTTTAAAATTCCTATTAAAATTCCAAAATAACTTTCACATATGATTGTTAAAATATACAAAACTTCATGACCTATTTAATGAAATTTATTGTTTCCGATCCTTCAAAATATCTAAATAAGAAAATGTTAATTGTAGAAATAACTTTTTACACCAAAAAATAATAATCAATAAAAAATAAAAATTACTTGGGCTCGATACTGATATTCTGAATAATTAGCTTTTAATAGGAGAGATATTTATCTGAAAAAATAATACATGCTTAAATCTGCGCCGCATTTCAGTTGGAAAAAAAAAGGACACAGAACCATTTGTTAATATTATGCACAAGAAATTTGTTAAGCTTGAGTAGTACTTATATCACGCAATTTCAAATGAAATATGATAAACTTCTCTACCTTTTTTTAAAATAGTTTTCAGAAAATACATTCTTTAATTTCCGAAATTTTTTCATTATCTTAATATCATATCTCAAATTTTTTTGAAAAATGATATTAATTTTGAATATTAATTTAGAAATTTTGTCTCAAATTCAAATGTATAGATCCTGTAAAAAGGTATAATTAAC
This sequence comes from Argiope aurantia, assembly GCA_026543865.1. NCBI lineage: Eukaryota > Metazoa > Arthropoda > Arachnida > Araneae > Araneidae > Argiope > Argiope aurantia. Next base: position 662,166 of record JAPMOR010073681.1, read on the forward strand.
TCTATTTTTGAACTAGAATAAACACATGTACTTAAGAAGAATTGTAAGAAGAAAATGATATAATTTGCTGTGTAAAAAAGAAATTTCAAGGAACACGAAGGTTTTAAATGATTTAACGATTCAATTCCGTTTGAATCGCAAGGATAATTTGCTTTACCGCAACAACTACAGTCATGTTAGCAAGGCAGTTTTACAGAATATTAAACGAAGAGGAATCAAGCTTATTTTTACTTCCAATGCCGTTCAGAATTCATACATCATTATTTGTTAAGCATTTCTTAAAAATTTAATCCATATCGCAGCTGAAAATCATTGAAGTGTATTGAAAGAAGAAGAAAAAAATTCAAATTGTTTTTTCCATTATTATTTTATTCTATGCTGAATGCAAACCATCTATTAGTTAGAATCTCATATATTTCATTAAGCAAAATTATGTTACATTTTCCTTTGAACATTATCGAGATTATTATATGGATGTTGCCATTTTATGTATTAAGAATTACAATTTAACTTTAATTTGATTTATTAATATAAATGGATTCATTAGATAAGAAGGTGGCATTTGTTAAATAACGTTCCATCTTTTACTTAACTGTGTTTTTTTTGTGTGTGTGCAACGATGTAATACGACTACTAACAACAAATGCAAATTCAAGGATTTCAACATTAAATTGGTCCGAATCACTTCACTTGCTTCATGTGAACATGCACTGATGCGATTGTAAAATTTCTTGGGGAGTTTTAAAATGAATAAACAATAATCCAGAAGAGGCATTTGATGCATTATTAATCGAATGTATATTTTTCTTTTCTAGTTATTGACTGGGATAACGAAGTTGAAGCTCCGCCACTTAGGCGGGAAGGTGAAGCAGGTAACCACTTTTTTTTTTTATCTTACGAAAATTTATTCAGTGACGTATCAGTGAGGAAGGGCAATGATATCACTAGCTCGGGCCTATACTTTCATGACGTCACACAGATTTTAGTAGATGTCATGGAAGCAAATGTTACCACCTTTTTGTCACTTTTTAAAATCTTTGATGAAGGGTGCGGAAACATTATATCATGCTTCAACGTCATCTAAACCCCTGAAGACGATTGGTGATGAAAAAATCATATTTAGTCACGGACGTTTGACACGTTAATATGTCAAAAAACACAGTGGTCTTCCTATAATCCAGCTTTTGAATAATCAGGCCTCTCCAATAATATGATATTTTCAGACTGGCATATAAGAAATGTCAAAAAGAAATTAAATAATCTCAAATGAATGTTAGTGACTTTGGGGCGATGTAAATAATAGATTTTTTTTCAGATTTAAAAAACTATTGTATGATAGATATCATCATACAATAACTCACACATCATATATTGTATATTTTTTGTATATTCTATACAATAAACATGGGACAGTAATTAAAACATATGATAGTTATTAAAATGTGTTTTATAAGATAAATATCTATTAATTCTGTTTTCCACATGTGTATATCTGCCGAATTATCGAGATATTTCTACTGTTGTAAATTAATAAATGAATGTGCAAAAATAAATTCTTATTTTATAACTGATTTGTAATTTCTATAAGTTAATATTCTATATATTGCTACTATTTAAATATCTTATTCTATTTTTCATTCGCATCTCTTCTCTCTTTCTTTTTTCCCTCAATTTTCTTTTTGCTTTGTATTAGACATCATAACAATTTTTCCTTCATTTTCCTCATATTTTGATGCCTTATTTTTTTCTCTCATTTTTTTCTATACTCATATTTTGCTGTCCATAAACAAAATCAAGTAAAAATTTATAATTTCGATTCTTTATAGTTTTTTTAACTAGCTTACGTCTGATTTACTTCTAAACAACTTACTAACACGAACAACACGGAAAATAGCCTAGGTTAATGAGCTTGCTTCTGTTAAGAATTTGGTGTGAACAAAAAATAAAATAAAATAACCTCCCCAGGTGTGTGAGTAATGCATCTTCCATTTTCATGCCCGTGATACTTTAAAGTTTTTTTTAAGGCGGTTTAGTTGCAAGGAGTAGAGTAATGTTATGTCGGGCTTTGTTACTATTGAAAATAGGATTCAAATACTTGAAGATATGGAATTCATAAATGGTAGTAGTTAATGTATATCTACTTTCTTCGTGGAATAGTTTTTCTTTTATTTGGGCATTTCATTATACACCACACTGCAATAATTAGAAATAATCTGGAATTTAAATAGGAAACTCTTAGCACAAACATATCGACTTATGACAGCTAATTTTAAATTCAGTAAGAATGATTTTTGTACAAGAGTTCGGAAGTGAATATAAGTAAAAGAGTGATAATATTTCATGGAATATGTAACTTTATATCTCTGTGTTTTTATTTTTTCTTTATAACTGTTGAGATGTAAAAAAGATTACACGTTTACTATGGATAACTTTTTAAAAAACACGACTATTTATGTTCTTATTGAGAAATAGTTAACTGTCAAGAAATTTCAAATTTTTTTGAAATTTATGTAAGTAAATTTAATAAATTTTTATTTGATGAGATAGTAATTTTAAACATTTTAACGTGTTTCATCCTTATCAAGAAGTCTCTCAGAAAATAATTATTCCTATTGAAACTACCATAAGAAAAAAATTATAGGAATCAAAATATAATAAAATTATCATTAAAAAGGATCGATAAAAAAGCAATCGCATGCTTTTATTTATATAAAATGAATTCTGATGAATCAAATGTCCTTGCAGTTAATTTAATAATCTTTTTTGAATCTGATTAGGAATTTATCGATTGAAATAATAAATTCGATTTAAGTATAATATCTCATTGATTCTAGTTTTACGTTGTACCACATCTCCAAGGCCAGCACCTTCTGAACCGGTGGGATGTCCCAAAGGATATGTTTGTAAAATCGAGGATTACGGGGATCCATTAGAGAGGCGATATAATTCTGGCATCTGCGTTCCTGATTCCGGTGCTGCAGGAGAACCAGGTACTGCAAATTGAAACCTAAATGCCAGAAACCGTTTAATGTGCATATTTTATGACATATATAATGTAATATCTCCATCTTTTAAGGAATGTGCATTTATTTGTGTTGATTTATGGCATTGTATTCTTCTATATGGTTTAAGCCAAACAGATGAATTTCTGTGTGGATCATGGCATTGTATTCGTCTGTTCATCGTTTTTATCATATAATAGTACAAAATATTATGGTTAGAAGCATGTTTTGATGTTTGACGAAAAAAAAACATTTTTTAAATAAAAAAGGCATGTTTAACTTATGAGTCCAAATTGAATAGATTCATCTGTTAATGTATTAGAAGGTTTTCTAATCTGTAGACTTCAAGCTGAAATAGAATCGAGTAAAGCAATGTTAGAATTTCAGAAATTTTACAACCTCGTCTTATTTCATTTTTTTTTATTTGAAACAAAATAGCTAGCAAATCATTTCGATAAATAGCATTTTACAAAATCATTGAATAATTAGTGGTTGGAGCTATATTACTTTTGAATACCTTTACTTAGAATTGAATTAATTTTTTTAATTCTACAATTGCCAAACGTTTTTTACAGATAAAATAGCAGTTGCGAATGCAAAATGTAAAAAAAAGAAAAAGAGTACAAAATGGAGGTTATAGAATAAATTATGTAACTCTGAATATCTCATATGTAAAAAACAAAAAAAATGAAAAGAAAAAAAAATGGCTCCAAAAATTTATTTGACAGGAAATGATTATTTTCCGAATAAAATCAAAACAAAAAGAAAACATTGCCTAATTTTTTGTTCATTTTTTAAATATAAGTTAATTGCAGTTTTGCTTAATAAAAGCATAATTACTCTGCAACACATAATCTTTTCAATCTATGTATTGATTTAATTGCGTTTTATTTCTTTGTTTTGAAAAGTGATGAAGATACATATATAAAAAGTAATGAAATTTCATAGTTCTATCTCATTTGAAAGTGTTCCTGAATATATACTCTTCAGAAATTTCAATTTAGTTATTTCTAGATGAATCACGTTAAATTATGTCGATATTTAACGATATTTATTTTTGTCTTTCAGAAACCGAATCGTTGGATGGATCAGGCCTAAAAGAGAAAACCCGAAAGCAAACAGGTATTTTATCATTTTAGTTACTGCAGATTAGCAACAATTGAGTTTGTATCATCTCATAAAGATTTTCTCATTTTTCGACTGTTTATGATTAAATATATGAGAAATATATAATCGAAAAGCAGTAAATTTTATTTTAGAACTAAGAAGAAAACCTAAATTTGGAATCATCGATAAAAGTAAACGAAACAAATAAAAAAATTATTCTCATATTAGACATGTAAATAATTCTAATAAGAAATTTGGCTGATGAACTATCATACATAGAGTTTGAAATATTATTATTTAAATGAAGGAAGTTATGATGGTGAAAGCGTCTTTAATCTTTTAAAAGGCAAACTGTTAATGAAACATTTCAGTATTAAAAAGGAAAAGAGGACTCTTCTACGTATATTCACAGACGAAGGTGTGTAATCAGAGGCTGTACACAAAGATACTGCTAGTAGATAGTTTATGCACCAAATTTTTTGCACAATGTGGAAATAGTGCTTATTGGAGAATGTACTCTTTAACAAGTGGGAGTGGTTTTCCCGAAATTTTCTCGCATAATCTTTAAGAAGGATGTTATATTCTTCTGAGTAAGACCACGAATGCCTTGCACCTTCAAGATTAATACTGGCATGCGGTTAAAGCACAAGTGGCCGAAAACGGATTTGTATTTTGGACGCCCTTTTACCAGAACAGATTTTTATCAAAATTTGACCTAGAACTACAATTTTGGTCACAAGATCACCTATCAAATTTCATTTATTTAAGTCATTGCAATTTTGAATTATTGCGTTTACATACACATGGAAACACTGATTGATAAAATTTCAACCTTTTGGTTGGCAACTTGATAAGAATCTGCAAATTTGGTGTAAAGTTCATAAACCAAATTTCCTGCTTCTAAATGAAAGCGTTTTTGAACTATTGTGTCCACAGACAGATATAATTGCAAAAAATATGTTTTTCGAGCTTAGAAAGGTCTGAAAGGATTAGATTCGTAAAAATCTCGAATTCGAAATTTTCGACGGTTACAGTTCTTTCTTGTCTATACGAGAAAGGTAAAACTAAATATAGAAATGAGAATTTCTTTCTCGCTTTGTGTGCAAGAAAGTAAAACTTCATTACGAGTACATAACCTTTCTATAGACCTGGTCCGGCTAGGTATGTCACATCTGTGTTTATTCAAAGTCTTCTTCTGCCAGGAAATACATTAAATACGGTGCAATAAACAAAATGAATTACAAAAGCAGGAAACTAAATTGAGAAATCTTTTTTTCTTCTTATCTACTGTTGTTCGTGGGTAATCAAACAAAAGGGACCTGATCTGTCTTTTTTCCATTTATTACACGTAAAGCAACTGCTGATGAAGACATCTAAAGCAGGGGTACAATACTAACAAAACGTGTACAGACATCACAAAAGCACACACACACAGAGCAACAGTAGACACGTCTCTTTTTGCGCCGTAAAACTAAAGTACTCTGGCAGGAAAAGTTGTTGCCAGATCAAGAGAAAAAAGTGTTGCCAGATCAAGTTTAACTTCTTGCGCTGGCTCTGCAACAACTGTTACAAAATAAATTGCTGACAATTTTTAATTTTCTCCCTATATTATGTTATTTCACTAGCCGCCTTTAGTGACTAGAAAGTTTCACGGGAAAATTGGCGCTGTTTAATTTTAATTTAATCTCATATATGATTTTCCTCAAAAATTATTTTTTAAGCATTACGTTGCGATAGATACAAAATAGTATTGTTTTCATAATCTGACATCTATTTTGTTTATTGTGCACACAAACCTTCCTAATGGTGTCTAGTTTAAAGACATTATTTTCCATTAAAAGCTTAACCGTAGTCTATTTTCTAAATGCACATTGTCATTCTCGATGAGCCACTTTTTTAGTCCTCTTGCAAACTTCGGAGGTAAATTAACCAGAATCATTCTTCCTTAGATTTCATTAATGGAAGAAAATCGTATTATTAAATATTAGATGAAGCAATGAAAACAATTTGAATCTCAGAATGACTACTGTTGAAAACTATTAAGAAATATTTTTTAACAAATTATCAAAATTCAAGAAAAAATTATTCAGTAATCTTTTCCGTTAAACATTTTTTTTTTCGTATTATAAATGTGACGCTTCATCTTTCAACTTCTAGAATACTTTCTTAGAAGCTTCATTGATTCAACATTTTCGAAGAAGTTTTTTTTTTCCAAAAAGAATTTATTACATCAGTACCAAGTAAGAAGGGGAAAAAAATTATCTGGTGATTTATCTTTTGATATTCATTTAATCCAAACATTGGTTATTACAGAAAATTTAAGCTCATCATCTTATTCTAGAAAAGAGCAAACAGTCAAATAGTTTGTTTATGTTTACATTTGGAAGCAATCCAATCTTGTTTATCGTTAAATAACGACAGAATCTGACTTTGAAGTGAAGTCATGCGAGCTCGTTCAGCATTTATCTTCCAGAAAATTTTCAAACTTTAAAATAAAGAAATTAATTTTTGATCAGCCGAAATTTAATATTTAGAAATAATATGTGTGATTTTTTTTTTTTTTTTTTTGCGAGTCTGTTGGATATTACAAAGTATGTTCAAAGAATAATTTACTCTAAGTCTAAACTTCGTGAAATGAAAAAAGAAAGACAACTCCATTTTTAACTGCACAATTAGAATTTCTAGTTTATATATCTTCTGTTGTGCAGAAGGGTTTTGTATATCTTTGTGCTTGACAAAACTAAAGTAAAAGCAAGATAATTATATTTACTCCCTACGGTCATTCATAAATAAAATACCGTGTTAATTTAAACTCGGAATTTAGTTTAGTTATATTAACGCCATGTTTTAAAGCAACACTAGGGCTATTTCGAGACGGACCTCGTAACTTTGAGCCACTGTCAGATGACAAAGACGACAGCTGAGCTGTCATCTCTCTCTCCTTCTTCCACACCGCACCAGCGGGGGGATGTTTGACTCCGACGGATTTAACGCGCACCTGGCCCGCTTACACGACGGTTTTTCAACAGAAATGAATCTCGAACCTGAAATCCTCCGGGTTCGAAACTGAGAACTTACAACCAGGTCACGGCAGCCAGATTTATGTTCGGAAGCCGAGCAGACATACCTGCTCTGAATGGATTTTCTATTTGGTCTTTATTCGATATTTACAAATTTAGAATAGATACTACATATTAAATTTCATCTGTCATCGCAAAGCAATTTTGTGTTATTATATTTTCAGATATAAATAATACCAAAAATTTGCTTTTCGGATTTAAGAAGACGTGAAAATACATACAACAAAATCTCGATTTCAAAGTTTTTGATGATTATAACATTTTCTCCTCTTCTAAACTTCATATAAAATAAAGTAAAGAATGCATTAGGCTTGGGGGATGAAATTAAAATGCCAATTGTACGTTTATTTTGTACAATAATATTTAACGCGGGAAACTGCAAAACTCATACTTAATTTTTAATTGATTAAAATTCTAATTAAAAATGAAAAATAAAACCTTTCCGAGGTGCACATTTACACTCTCCAAGGTATATGTGTGCAAAATTTGTTAGCTGTTGATAAAACGGTCTCACCTGTAATGCTCCAATAGACACACATATGCAAGCACACACATTCATCCCTATTATTAGTAGTGGCGTAAGGGATCAAATTGGAATGCCAATTGTATACTTATTTTTGTACAATAATATTTTCAGAAGTTAAATCAGGAAAATACAAAATTCAACTTAATTTTTAATTAATTAAAATTCTAATCAAAAATGCAAGGCAAAACAAGGGGTATATTCCCATTTTCCAAGGTATATGTGTGCAAAATTTTGTTAGCTGTTCGTAAAGTGGTTTCATCTGTAAAGTTTCAATATACACATAGAGATAAACAAACACGTATATTCATCCATATTATTAGTAGAGATCATAATGAAGCAAATGCCTTTTAGACAGTGTGATAAGCTAAGCGAACGTATTGAAATAAAAGAAAAGAATGCAAATTATACTTGAAAAAGTGTTTTTATTCCATTTTTTTTATAATTTACGAAATTTGAATTTTTTATAAATCTATTTATTTGGCAGCAAATATTTTTTACATCAATTTGCCTATAGCCATAATCTTTAGACCAATGTCCCTAGGCAGCTACCTACTGTTCGTTTCAATATCTTGAGACGATCACTTTTTGACGATTTTATCTCAAGAAGCGGAAGGATGCACACATTTCCGGAATTCATCATCATTCTTTGAGCTTGATTTCTGCGCTATTAGATACTTTTTCGTTCACTTTTTTTCACATGTATGTAAGTACCGTATCATTTTTGGTTGTATTATTTTAATAATTTAGTTCGCGAGCATACGAGTTTACTTTATTGTTAAATGTAAACATCTCCTCCTTTCATCTTTTCTTTCACCCCTATTTTGATGTATTAAACCCATCCTAACGCATGCGCAAAAGCGCAAAAGGTTTTAGAATCCGTTGGCAAATAATAGCCTGAAACCCGCAACTATCCATAGGCATGCTAAGATAATCCATTATTTCTGTCGCATGCATTGTTTTCAGATAACTAAACATAATTATAATAATGATCAAGAATTTAATAGTTAGTCGGAAATGATATTTTATTTTATAAGTTTATAATTTGATAATATGTCATTGTTGCTTTCCTTGTCATTAACTTTATGTGCCTCAAAACGTGCTACTTTCAGTTCTATTCTTGCTATTCTGCTTGAATTCTGTGCTGATAAAAAGTCTGAAGAAAAACAGTTGAACAACAATATTCTATCATAAAAAGTATCAATTTTTAATAGCAATTCGTGGATCTTCAGAGATAAAAAATTAAAATTATCAAAAATGAATCAACTTTAAAAACAAACCGCTGTCCTACACTCGGAATAATTTCTTTTGAACGTGCAGCTTTCCCAGAATATTTTAACATATGCTCACTCAGTGATCTAGCCTCAAAAACTTGATGTTTGTTATCTCACAGATTTATTTGACCACAGGAATTTTTATCGCTCTCTGTGACAGGAAACAAAATGCAGACATTTGATGACCTTGTAATATCGGTTCAAAAGAAAAGAAAATCCATCGCTCATTTCCATTCGCGGAGTTTCTGACATATACGAAGCAGACAATGATCGAGTTTATTGACTTGTCGAACAAGCCTTTTTTGGACAACCCAATGACGGTCACTTTCGAAAGTTTCCGTTTATTTGTTGCTATTGAAGGCGACTTCATGGAATGGAACGAATAAAATTGCATTGTTGAATGAGGAAGTGTATTGGCGTGGAATATTGCAAATATTCGACAGTTTTCGAATATTTGTTCCGATTATCGGATGAAAGTTTTTTCTTTCTTAACTTGTTTATATGATTCCGTGAATATCGAATATAAAATCTGATTAAACAAAAATAATAATATTACATTTTGATGGTTTATAGCTAAAATTAACATTGAAAAATAAATACTTATAGACAGGAAATCGATTTTAAAAGTTTTGAAACTTGAATATTTTGTTAAATTCTTTCTTCCTGTATTGTTCGAATAAATTTAATGTAATCAAATCGTATTTAAAATAATTTTTATATGATCTGATGACTGGCATTATGTAAAAATTATCCACAATTCTAGAAAATAAAGTTTTAATAAAAAAATTAATAAACCATTTTTTCCCCCTAGAAAAAATTTCTCTGTTTTAAAAAGAAACACAATTTTTTATCACGTGCGCCTTTCTTTTTATTTGCTATAAATGTAACCAACTGCAAATAGATTCTTTTTAATGCCTTTTCCATACAAAAAAGTATTTGAGATGGAGAAAAAAAAGTGCCATGTGGTCTAGGACAAATTTTTACTCTTTGAATTTATCTATATAATTTATTTTTATTAATTAAAATTTTTCTCCTAATCTTTCAAGGAAATTACATACAAAATGAAATTAAAGAGTTTCTGTTGCTTGCGATCATGCCAATAAGAAAAGTGTCCGTTTTTTTCTCAAAAGTAGTCTCCTGGAAATCATAATAATAAGTCAACCATCTAACTCTCCGACCCGCCCGAAGGCACACGGATTTAAACCATAAAACTTAATGACCGGACCGCCGCAACAGCAATTGGCGGGAACTGTGGTTGAGTCCTAAGGGCCATCACCCGTCACGGTACAACCCTTCCCGAAGGAAGTACGTCCCGTCATCGATGGGAGGAGTTAGATCTCCCACCTATTAGTGTTCCCTCCAGAGTGGTGAGATCCAACCACCATGCCGGAAGCATCTCATCCTCATTTCGAGGTGCCCCCCGGGGGGTTAATCATAATAATAAAAAGAAAAAAGAAAATTCAAAAACTATACAAATGCATTTCAAACAACGTTGAGGAAAAATAAGTTCCATGTGTTTATTATTTTCAACAAACAGCTGGTTCGCATTTTTCAGAAGAAAAAATAAATGAAAGAAAGAAAAAGCGTTGAATGCCATATTTCAACCGTTATTTAAAACAGTTTTTCCAAAAGCAATTATTTACTTTCAACAAAGGATTAATTTTTGTTTTCGAAAATAACCGAAAAGTTTACGATAACTCATGGTATCATTGGACTTGAATTAAATATTATTCTTTAAGCGTGGAAACTTTAGAATATGAATTCTGCATTTAAATCAGGTTTTATACTTGTATGTTAGCTTGAAGTTTAATGAAACATTGAAACGATTACGAAATAAATGCTTAAAAACTGAATTTACAGTAACATCTATTTATTTTCTTCTAACCAAATGATTCTATCATAAGTAAAAGTATTACCTGGCCCTTCAAAAATTTATATAAATATTTACTTGTTAATTTTTCCGCTGTTCTAAAAAAATTATTATAATAGTTTACTTCTTAATTTTTTCATGCTGTTTTTTGTAATAGATGATTAGAACAAATTAATTCATTGTTACAGATACTATTTTTAAAACTTAGTGGTATGAAGTATTAAAGGTGTTATTTAAAAAACTTTTAAATAGTTCTGAGATTATTATTTATTAACAATAAAATTTATATATTGTGAAATAACTTTTATTGTTTGTTTGTGACTATTGAAACATTTATAGATAACTATTTAAGCTATGTTTTCGATGTCTTGAAAAATGGCTGGAAAAAATTACGAATTCCCTTTGATGTAAATGTTTTTACAAGTGAATTGAAGAATGCAATGATAATTTGAGTTAATTAGTATGTGTGTGGTGGGAGGGGAAAAATATAATTTTTAGTTCAAATAATTTTATTTAAAAAAATTTGATTACAAGATCTAAAAAATAAATTCATTTAATATTTTAAAAAATAATAATTGTGAGAGTATTTTTTTTAAAAAAATGTGTTGGAACAGATATTGCTACTTCAACATTCTATAATTATATTATTTTTTAACATCATATAATTATGAATTACAGTAAAAGTCAAGTGACAATTTTTAATAATTAAGTATTTCATTTAATATTTTAAAGCATTCAATTATTACCAATTTTCTCCATGAAGTTCTATGAATCTTATACGGTCTATGGCATTACTAAAGTGTTTAACCCTATTTATTTCAATTCGTAAATATTTTCTCACATTTTGAAGATAAATCAATTCAGTTTCAAAGATATATTGTTTTCCACTTGACACTAATGATTCATAAACACATGGCGTGTGAGTCAGTAGCTGAAACCACATGCGCAACGTTATGGCTTTAAATAAATACACGTGTCCTGGTTGCGTAGAAGATACGTTATGCAAGATTCACTGTTTATTTTCTCAGGCTGAAAACCTATTCTTAAGTACTATATTGCTCCGTTTTTCTGTTCATAAAGTGTTCAGCGGGTTCTTTTTAGGATCCTAAAATAGACATCAGCGTGTTTTTTTTTGTGTGTGTGTCATGTATATCTTTTTTTCAGTCATGAAGTAGATAGATGATATTAAGTGAATTATTATTAATATTTTTACATTTATTTTTTCCCCACAATGATTTTACCCTCATTTTTCTAATAACGTCGTTATTAAACGATAAATAAATTAAAGCCTAATGTGAGGTGGGGTAATGTCATGATCCATAGCATATTCGAATCATATATATAATCATCTATACTTATAATAAAGCTCAATGTGTGTGTGTGTGTGTTGGCGCTCTACAGACCAGACCATTCAACCTACAGCTACCAAATTTGGCACGTGTATACCTTGGAGGCCGGGAATGTGCACCTGGGGGTTATTTTTTCGAATTTTTAACTAGAATTTTATTTATTTAAAAATTAAGCGAAATTTTGACGTGTTTCTGCTATAACTGCCGAAAATATTACCGCACAAAAAAGATTTTTACATGAAGTTAAAGATCAAAAATTTATCTTTTAAATGATACTACTGTTTTAATCTTAAAATTAAATTTCTATTTTTAATGAATTTTTAAATAAATATTTTAACTATGTTTTTCAATGATTTTTTTCGTCAAAAATAAAAATGAGGATTAAGCACGTTTCGCATTCATGAGAAAAAAATAGCTTTTTTAAAGTGTTGCTATCACATTGATTAAAGCTCTAACTGAAAATAAATTAAATCTTTTTGGAAATGAAATCTGCAAAATTATAATTTTCGGCAAGTGTCTGTAAGAAATGAAACAAATATGAAATATTATTTTTTCTAAAAAATAAATTCAAGAAAAATTATTTTATGATCTTTTACACTCTCTATACAGGGTGTTTATTCAGTACCGGATCCATTTTGATATTTAATGACTCATAAAATAATGAAGATGTAAACAAACTTATGGCATTTATTGATGGAATAACTCATATATTTTCCTTTTCAGGTTTGAATATTTTTACTTTTGTAAATATCGTCTGTGCGTGTTTTTAATTTCATTTTCCAGTCTAAATATCTGTACTTTTCTAAATATCGTCTGCTTATTAATTGCATTTTTCTCTCTTTTGTTTTTGGCAAATATTGAAATGTTATGTTTACTTTTGATGTGTTTGTTCTATGTAGTACTTTTGTATGTGATATTTTATTCGATCGGATATTAAGGAGAATGCATACACCACAAGAGAAAGCACAGATTTTATGGTGCTCATAGAGTTAATTTCCAATCAACTAAATCACTGACTTTTAAGAGTTCATTTCAAATCACTTAAACTGACTGATTTATGAAGATTTGAATATCACTATTCAATAAAAAAAGGATAATTTTAGATTTTTCATCGATCGTTTCAAAGAAAATACGCCAATAAGCGCGCAGGTTTCTGAAGATTAATTGGCCTAAGATTATGAAAATGGTGAGTTTTTCTAAATTTTTAACATTTAAAACTTCATAAATAAGTCTTAGTTGATCGTGGAAAATAGAAACATTCATTCATTTATTTAAAATTTGGTGTGTCCAGAATATTTATCAGAATATGATACCTTACTGCATTAAATTTAGACTCCATAATTTTTGAAATATATTTATATGCAGGAACAAAATATTATTATTGATTTCATTTCAATCCTTTTGAAAGCAAAACTAAAAACAATTTTATACTGAATCTCAGAAATTTTTGTTGAATTATTGTTTGAGATATTACATAAACTATGAAAAATATTTTGTAGTTAACATAAGACTTAAATACCGAGCGATTCTGTTTGCAATACTCATATTCAATAATAATAATAATTAATAAATAACAATAAAGATGATTAATAAAATAAAACGCTTGGTTTTATTAAAAAATATCTTAATATTAATTGCAATTTAGTCATTTACATTTTTAATTAAAGTTGAAGTTTTACCGGAAATGGCAACAAATTAGCAAAATATATATAGTAAATTGAACGAAACGATCTAAACAATATAAGTTTGGTATGACTATCAAAATTTGAAGATTAAAAATGTTTTGTTTGAGAATCCTTTAAGAGACCAGTTACTTAAAATATTTAATTGAAAATTGTAGCTAGCGGTAATACTGGCGAACCGGCTGGTCGCCAAAGGCGGCTAGTATGTAATAAAGTAACAGGAATTTGAATTGTCAATCAGGATATTTTTAATAGTTTGCATGCGATTAAAGAAAACTAAGTTTTAGATTCAGTTTATCATTTTATTTCCCAATATTTTTATGGCAGTGTTTTGCATTTGTTTATTTTTTATTTAATGTGATTATCATATTATATTTTTGGTCTAAAATTACGATTAATATATGGTCCCCAAAATTGAATTATTTTGGAGAGATTTCTCGTCATATGCAATAATAACAATTTTTTTATCTCAATATTAAAAATTGTTTAATATCATTTTTAGTAGTCGTCCAAAATAATGATGTTTTAGCGAATTTTTGTCAAACCTCGTTATCTTGACACAGTTTTGGCAAATTGACATAATTTTGATGTACGCGGTAAAAAACAACTGTAAATTAATCTTATGCCTTACCTATTTTTAGCGTGTTTCGTCATTAATTCCATATCATAATCTTATTACATTCATTAAGAATTTTACATAAATTATTTATTTTGAAAAGTAAAAAAGTCTTCGATTGCGAAATATCATATTCTACGAAACAAAATGAAAGTAAGAAGAAGAAGAAGAAAAAAAAAGGCGATGAGTTTTACATTGATTATCTGACAAGCAATAAACAATAGATATCGTCGTTTTCTCTCGGCTCCTGAAAGTAAAAATGCCTTTTTTTCCAATGTTCTTGCTGAGAATACAAAGGTATTTTTTTCGTATATAAATTACTACCATAATATTTAAATTCTAGGATGAAGTATGTAAAAGATATTTCATATCTAATTTATATCCAAATTAAAACCAGCATATAATTTTGAAACAAGTCAGTTTTACATGCATGTATTCAAAATATTTATGTGTCTGCATCGTTAAAAATTCAAAAACCCATTTACCGAACATCGCAATATATATTTGGCAACTGGTTTTACCTGTCTGATAAAAAATATAAAATAAAAAAAATTGAAATACGCCCCCTCCCAAACAAATGTAGGAATGGAAAGGGGTTGTTAAAAAGATATTAAGACACGAGTAGTAAATCGAATGGGATAGATGGCTAAGTGAAAAGTCACCTTACCTATATATTTTACTGGAAATGATTGTATTGTCCTTGGAATTCCTCTTCGTAGCGGTAAGCATTTGGAGCGGAAATGGTGCTTGAAGTTACCAAGATAACACGAATTATGCCTGTTTTTCGTTTTTTTTCAGTAATGCATTTGTAATAGCAAAAAGATAATAAGCGTCTTATTCATATCTTTAAGAAAATGCTACTCAATGGGCTAGTTTGTGCGTTGAATGAAATGAAGAATCAGTTAGGAATTTTCCATTTTTTATGTGGATATCTTTATTCTTTTTCTGTTTTAGAATAAAATAACGCAAATATATTCAAACATCAGGTCTGTTAAGTGGGGCTCTTAAAAATGGCCGTATCTTGAATCTCAAAATAATGCTAAAAATACAAATAAAATTTATTATTTCTTGAAATAATGTCATGTTTTTATTTTTAATCTCTCGTTAATTTTTTTTAACCTACGCAGTAAAAAATTTAGGCCTTATTTGGCAAAACACAGCAAACAAAGTGTATAATGAGGATCCTATTTTTGAAAATATTGAATTTAGTTACATAGTTCAACGCATTTTTAAAAATCAACATTTTATTGTTTATTTTAGTTAATTCGTTTAATTTTGGTAATTTTATAAAAATGTGTTGTTATTTATTTTTAAATTTTTTGTTTGAAGACAAATCAATAAATTTCTTGCAACCTTAACCATAATTATTAGTTAATGATTTACCTTTCTATTAAATATAAGTATTTAATTATTATTAGATATTATAAAGAAATAATGAATTTCAAACAAATAAAATATTTAAAATTATCATTTTACAATATCTTTCAAGTGAAAAATAAAATACTGAATTAAAGAATAATTAATATATGCTTAAAACGTAATTCTTAAATGTAATTTAATGGAGATTTAAATAACTCAATATACACATAAAATGTAGTTCTAATATTTTATGATTCATAAAAACTATATTTTTACAAATTTTTATGATAACTTGGCTAAAAACATTTTTAATTAACTTGATTGCGGCGCTCTAGGCAGCTGACTAGACTACATTGTCGGAAATCCGCCGTTAAATCTTCATTACTTTTATGGCTGTATTTTTATTAGCTTATTTTAACCTAACCATTTAACTTTTGTGAAATCAATGAAATTAATTAAAGGTGGATATGAATATTTTAAAAGAGAATTAATATAAAAAAAGCAAATAGTACAATTAAAGTACATACAAATTCTAAAATATACTTAAAGCGTTAAAAAAATTATTCAAATTCGAGAGAAAGATAGTGGGGGAATTATTATTGATGAAAAGCTTCTTTTGATGTGTGTTAAACTTGTGTAAAGATTATTTTTGTATAATTATATGCTCTAAAATTAGCAAGGAAAACTTTTAAAGTTTTGATTAATTTTTAATTAAAAACTCAATAAGATATAGTAAAAACCTTTGTTTATGAGATCCTACTACCTAATAGAAATAACTACTTGTCAAATTTGGTAGTTCTGTTTCTACTGTGCAGACGGTTTCTACGGTTCCTTACAGATAATTTTGAATGATATTTTCATCATTTGTGTCGTGTCATTCGGTTTACAGATTGTATGTCGGCCTATAAATTTTACATTTTTAAAATCAACTTCCTGAAATTTTTCTTTTGACCTATATTATCCTGTACAGTCACGTTATCTTTATTTTCTCTGCTATTTTTAGACCATTTCGAGTTGAAATTTAGCTCTTTTATTAATAACTAGTCATTTTTACCAGTTAATGACCTAAATTTATATTAATTGAGTTCGAAAGCACTTGGAATTTTAAAATATGAAAATTGAATGGTACAACTCCCTTTTATTCTGATGTTTAAAATAAAACATTGGAGGATATTTAAATTATTTTAATAATAATTTTTTCAATAAAAGAAATATGAATTTGATTTCATAATTCAGATATGTAAATTAGTTATTTTAGCATTTTCAGAATTATTATTATTATTTATTTTTTGCATCCTGAAATTTAAAAATAATTTGAGCATAAAAAATTTATGATGCACTTTTAATATTAAATAGTGAAAAACCTTTTGGGTCGAAAAGATGAATTCTTTTTTTCAGAATTTTTATTATTAATATTATTATTATAAAAATAATATCCATTAAAAAATAGTTTTACTTTCTATATCCCTATGAACAAACATAATGAACGTTCAATAAGAACAAAAATTGAAAACAAATTTTAGTTCTTAAATTATTTCCTTCAGATGCTGCGATATATCGTTTGTTAAGTTTGCTTCAACTTTTTTAAATTTGAAAAATCGCTTAAAATGTTCGCAGATGGTATTCATAAAAGCTATCACATGAAATCAAT
This sequence comes from Argiope aurantia, assembly GCA_026543865.1. Lineage (NCBI taxonomy): Eukaryota > Metazoa > Arthropoda > Arachnida > Araneae > Araneidae > Argiope > Argiope aurantia. Next base: position 679,679 of record JAPMOR010073681.1, read on the forward strand.
TGAAAAAATTATCCTTTCACAAAGGTGTACAATAACTGTAACCCTGGCCTGATTTGACCCACAAATCGCAGCCAATGACTACCAACGTTTCCTTATTGAGAGCGAAATGAGATAACTGTCCGTCCGCCCACGTGTTTAATCAACTTCCATTTCAGGTTCTTTTTCTATGCTATTGTGGTTTCTGAATCGAGATCTCAGTTTTGTATCCTGCTGCCATCTATTGAGAAAAAGAAGGAACATAAAGATGCGAATTCATTCAGATACACAATAGAAATTACTCAAATTTGAAAGACAACGATTATTTTTTGTATCTTTGGATTAATTCTATTTAAAATTGAGACAAAAATTTATGTATAATATTTTTATAATCACTGATTGAAACTGTTTTAGATTAGAATATTAATATGGCAGTTCATTACGAGTTCATTACGTTTAATTGCTGTATAGTTCACGGAAATAAAATTCTCAAAAATTAACATTGCTGTTACATTTTTGTTTCAAGGATTCCCTATTATTTTTAAACGATTTATATATTTGTAAAATAATTTATTTTAAATCTAACATAATAGTTATCTGAAATACAATAAATAGCTTTGCATCATTTACTTATTTCCTTTACAACAATTGCATAAAAAAATGTGATAAAAATTCATGCAGCTGGTTTATATATAATATGCTTGAATAAATTACTAGAATTTAAAAAATTTTTTGTATAAAGTTTATGAAATTGGAATTATCTTTCTGAAATTTTAAAATTATACCTTTTCCAAAGGAACTTATGGTAATTTTTAATCAGGTATCTAATATTATTATCCCTGAGCGTTATATATTATTATAATGTATTTGAATATCTCTTGGTTTAAGGTAATTACAAAAAAAAAAACCCTACAAAGGACCAATTTTCAATCCCAATTACTTGTTCAATTTCGACTTTTTTTTTCCAATATGAAAGCCTATGGCCCTTGGAGAAGTAATCATTCGTTGTCTATTCCCACCCTATATACATTTTCAAAAGGAAGCCCAGAACAACTACTTCATTGTACATTCATTATGGGAAGAATCCAATATAGAGTTCCCAACCCGACCACTATGTCAATTTTGTCAATTTACATTTCACTTGAAATTTAGCTTCTGATGCCTCAATGAATTATTTTACCTCGGTATTTTCTCAATGAAGACCTTACACTATTCAACTATTACTTATGATGATCATCTTACCTAATGGTCACTTACACAATGATCATTTACACTATTACGGCCTCAAGCTTCATCAATTGGACCGTACGCTTATTTCATTGGCCAATGAGTTCCCTCTTTTTATTTATAACTGTTGGTTTATTGGAAAACTGTTGGTTTATTCTTCATTTTTTTTATTCATGTCAGATTTGCTAAACTATTTTCACGAATAAAAAAATTCCAAAAAGTTGATCAGGGTTGTGGGAAAGGAGGAGCTTCAATCGGTTCCAAGACCTTGGGCATCAGGAGGTGCGTGCTCACTGAGCTCCAATTATCTACTAGCTTTAGCTGTCTTGGGTGTATCTACTAAGTTATACAATCCTGAGGTAATTCGATCATTCCGCCCAAAAATGCTCCCCTCCCGACCAAGATGAGGCATCAGAGGCGGACTTCGTGAAAGATTCTTTAAATTTAATTTAAAATAGTACTTTCATTTGGTATGGTAAAAACTAGTGCATCAAAATCTGATTGACATTTACTAAATTAGTGTTCTTGATAAGTGAACGAATAACTGATCAACGAAGGCTGTTTGTAAATATTACATAAAATTCTGACCTTTATGAAATTTCTCTTCTGAAGATTAATTTATTATTTTAAATTTCTTTCTAGTCTATCTACCTGGTGGCTGCATTTTGAGTGAAAAACAGTACGAAGACATGAAAGAATTTATGACTCGCTCGTACGTTGATGATTGGTAAGTAAATAAGATATTATACTTTTATAATTTAGCGAAATACAAAACAAAACGTCGTCTCATACTCCTGTACTTGCGATAATTTCGGTCATGGCAAGAGAAGTATAGCGAACAGATTGATGTAGTGTACAAAATATTGTTATGGAAATGTTTCGAAAATGAAAATCCGATGTTTTAGGTATATGGTAAAAGATAGTATACATATATATATATATATATATATATATATATATATATATATATATATAATATGGGCATTATCTATGTGCAGCTCATAAAATAATAAATAAAATAATATATGCGTTTCGCAACATTTTTTTTTTGTTGTTGTTGATGAATTTTGCATTAGTTCCCAGTTTAGATTTAAATATCGTACGTCAAATTTTCTATATCTAGGTAATCTTTTCACTCAGCCAAACATATATTCATAATACGTGATTGAAACTATATCAGTAATGGTAAATTGAGGAAAAAATTCATTAAGTTCAAGATTGTTTTCATTTACTACAGCCCTATTACTTCTCCACGACCCACTCTTCGTTTCATACTTTTCTCCCTCTCTGCAAATGCACTCTTTCTTTGAAATTCGAAGATCAGTTCGCAGCTCTTCAGAGCCCCGCTATATTGACATGTTAAAGTGCATAGTTATATTGACAAACAATGTAATGGAATCTGTCAATTTCAATTTTTTTTCTTTTCATTTTATTTCTAGCTTGTGCATTGAAGGATCTATAGAATGTAAAGTGCAGCCATGAAGGATAGGAACCATTCGTTCAGGAAAGTTTGATAAAATACTGTGATAAGCATGGAGACCTCTTCATGAAGTTTCACAAATATAATGAACATACTGTGCTCAGTGGGCTCAGATCAGTGATAGAAATCTGTAATATTTCATGTCAGTCATCATAATTAAAATTGTTCACTGGCGGATTAAAAGAGTAGTACATCACAGTATGAATTTCAGAATTCTGAAAAGAATGATCAAAACATTTCCATTTTTATGTCGATCATAAACTAAATACAGTTATGCATTTTTAAAACTGTAAATTCATTATTTTATTTCTTTCATTACCTTTTACGACTTTAATGTGATGTTTTATATTGTTAGCGATGTTTCATTTCCTAATGCCAACATCATTAGCATGATAAAAATGATCACCATTAGAATGATGAAATGATTTCACAAATTTAAAATCTATTATGAAAACATTATGATTAAAGAATGATGATATATCGAAAAAATAATTCGATATAAGCATTTCAATGGTTTCATTGATATTAAAACAACTCAATTTAAATTTATATCTTCTCTACCTTATAAAAAGTGTCTTTAATACCGAGTAGACAATTGTCTCCTAATTAAATAGTAAAGAAAATAGATCAGTTAAGTAGTTAAAATCACTTGTTTTTAAAGTATTTTTCTTTGTACAGTGCTTTTGTAGTGTTTTTCCTCTATATTTGCAGGTTAACAATAATACTAATTTTTACTCATATTGTGTTGTGTTTAAGAGGTCAGTCATACCCATACTTTTATATATTCATTATACAGAATATAATATTACTTCAATGCTTTTTATTCAAATAAAAGATATTCTCAGTTTATTATGTACTGTTTTTAAAAAAATATTATAATTATACAAAAATGTATTAATTCGAGAATGCATAATTTATTACTAAATTGAATGACATTTTTGGACCTTTTCTTTTATTCAATGTATATTTTGAGAACAAGTTGTAAATATGTTTGTGTTTTTGAATCATCCAGCATTGTATTTTGTTTTGTTTTGTACAGCGAGAAGTTTCATTAATATGTGTCTTGAAAATAAAATTACTAACATTTTTTTTTTGTATCTTATTTCACAATTTAATACACTTGAGCTAAGTTTTTTTATCGAAAAATTTTATTTTAAATAAGTATGAAAATAAACACAGAAAATAAAAATAAAAAATGTTTTTTTTTCTCTCATACTCAAAAACAAAGGACATTTATATTGATAATTTTGATTTACGTCAAAAACTTGCAGATTATCTTCAAATAAAAATATTATCTTACATTAGACAAACCAATGTAAAAAATGCATACTTATATCAATTTCTGTATAAATCCAAACACTTTTGATTGTTTTATCAATACCTCGCTTACTTACTGTTTAAAAATCTTATCAATATCAACAGATTTGTTTTTGAAAAAAAAAAAAAAGAGACAAACGTAGAATATGTTTTTATTACTTTACTTCGCAGCTAAGCCTTATCGAAAAATTTCTAGATAAAGTATGATAGCCTTCTCTTAAAATATTTGTGTTAATGAAGTGAGGTTAGCTTATCTCTCTCTTTTTTTAATAATACGGATAAATTCATTTCTTTTAAATAGTTACAAATTTGTTCAATAGATGGCAGTGAGCAACCAACCAGTGCAGCCATAAACCCCTCATATAAATGTGAAGAATTAATATCAAAATGTATTTGAAATGCCAAGAAACTGAATTAATGCTTTTAATAAAATTTTCATGACTTATTTTTCAAGATCTTTGACATTCTAAAACTAATCAATTTAAAAACCGTCGATGAGAAATAGAAATAAGTTTTACAACATTTTTAATTCAAATAATAATTTTTTCATTAAAAATTTTTCAAAATTTTTTAGGAATTGTGAAAAATATAGAAGCAATTACAAGCGTTGCAAAATTAAATAAATTACAGAATCTGCATGCATAAAATCACAAAAATTCACACTTCTTTTTAGGATTTAAGAGAAATTTGTTTTTCACCCAAGGCCTGGAGTCTGAGCTCAAGACATGTGATCACAAATTTATAGATGCCTTTTTATGAGTTATCGTATTGTCTTACAACAAAGTGGAATGTTAATTTAAAACTAAAAATAATTTTTGTTTTCAAAGAAAGAACAACATCGATTTATAAGGAAAAAAAAAAAAAAACATTTGCATTGGTTTCTCTACAAGATCCCTTTTGAAAACAAGGCAAAAAAAAAAAAAAATTAATGATCCTATATGGTCTTTATTTTTAGATGTTGATTTTTTGTTCACATTCTTTGACTTACATTTACAAAGTTAGGTTAGTTCATCTATTCTGAAGCTAATCATTAACACAACTGTATTAATATTAGATTCGCCCATTTAGATTCAGTTGCAGTTGAGTTTTTCCCTCCTCTATCCTACCATTTTTAATTTTTTGGATAAAATTTAGTATAAACTTTGAAACTAATTTTAGTACTTTTATAATTGTATCTCATTTAATAACAATCAGAATTACTTTTATTATATACTATTCTCCTTTGTCGACTAGCTGATTCGCCGGATATATTGGTTAGGCTTGCATTCAATTAGATCATTTATACTAACTTGATATTCACAATTCTCTCAAGAATATATTAATGAACATCAAACTGTGACAGATAACAAAACTGCGTCATTTTAATTACCTCACACCTGTTTTGTACATTTACGATTATGAATCATCCTCATAGTGTTATGTCCCAGAATACAGTTGCCCTATTACAAACACGAAGTTTCAGTTAATCTATGTTCTAAATTCCGGGGTACTAAAACTTCATTTTCTTGTTCGTCTAAATTACATAGATACAAAACGATACTTTCTAAACTTTCGACAAAGGAAGGAAATCACACGATTAAATATTTGATGAAACAATGGAAACAGTTTGGACTTTAGTTCATCAATGAAATCAGTTGTTGAAAATTATGCAAAAAAAATTAAAAATAGTTGAAATTGAAAAATGTGTGGAACAAATAAATTGGTATCAATAAAAAGACAATTTTTTCAATTTTATAATGTTGTAAAAATCATTTTTATGTAAATATATTTACGGGAATAATTTTGAAAAGGCTCTAAAACCTCTCTTAAATTTAAATTAATTAAAATTTTTACACAGCCAATCAATGGTTCATATCCTTGCCGTCTAAAGAAGCTGAATCTGTCTGTCATGTCGAGAGCCAAGACGCGCGAGTAAATACGGTTTTTTTGTTATTAATAGAGATTTTAAATAAACAAAAAATGATGCTAAGATTTTCAGTGACAAAAATTCAATTCCTTTAAATTAGGATTACAAAAAAGTGACTAATTCCGCCTAAAAAGTGACTATTAAAAGTACACATTTCCGCCTTCAAAAGTATATAAGTGCCAAATTTAGTATCACTAAGTAAAACAGTCTGGCCTGTAGAGCTGCAAAAAACATAGATTTTTACCTTTATTAATTATAAGACTTAATCCTTTCAATTTTTATCTATCTTTTTCAACTTTATTAGTCGTAATAAAGACTAACCGCCTCTAGAGACTAAGTGGTTCACCGGTAATATTAGTTCGATTAAATTTTAATTAAATCATTTAGATATAACTCGATATCCATGATTTTGTCAAATTGTCAATATATTTATTGTGATTGATTTACATATGTTCTGCTCATTGTATATGTAAACGTTTCAATTGGAGATATAATATCATAGCGCTATTTAAAAAAATAAACGGTGCATCTATTTTCTAAATTTTGCAGTTTTATAACTTTCCTTTTTTTTAAATTCGCTATATAAATGAATAGGTATTAAAACGAATTTTCTGTAAATTACGTGTGTATCGGTTTCCTTTCTTTCTTTTAACTGAGCTCCTGCAAACAAAAAGTTATTAAGTTTGACATCCTTTCTGAGCAGTACAATTAGCGAAATTATTCCAAAGATAATCAGCTTATGGAATTCATTCCCTTTTGAGCAGTAGGAGTAGCAAGGATATTCCATAGACAGCTTGTCGATTTATTTCCTTCTTTTCAAAATATTTGACTTATAAAACACTAGCCGCCTTTGGCGACCAGCCGGTTCGCCAGTATTACCGCTCGCTACAATTTTCAATTAAATATTTTAAGTAACTGGTCTCTTAAAGGATTCTCAAACAAAACATTTTTAATCTTCAAATTTTGATAGTCATAATAAACTTATACTGCTTAGACCGTTTCGTTCAATTTACTATATATATTTTGCTAATTTGTTGTCATTTCCGGCAAAAATTCAACTTTAATTTAAAATGTAAATGACGAAATTGCAATTAATATTAAGATATTTTTTAATAAAACCAAGCGTTTTATTTTATTTATCATCTTTATTGTTATTTATTAATTATTATTATTATTGAATATGAGTATTGCAAACAGAATCGCTTGGTATTTAAGTCTTATGTTAACTACAAAATATTTTTCATAGTTTATGTAATATCTCAAACAATAATTCAACAAAAATTTCTGAGATTCAGTATAAAATTCAGTTTTCAGTTTTGCTTTCAAAAGGATTGAAATGAAATCAATAATAATATTTTGTTCCTGCTTATAAATATATTTCAAAAATTATGAAGTCTAAATTTAATGCAGTAAGGTATCATATTCTGATAAATATTCTGGACAAACCAAATTTTAAATAAATGAATGAATGTTTCTATTTTCCACGATCAACTAAGACTTATTTATGAAGTTTTAAATGTTAAAAATTTAGAAAAACTCACCATTTTCATAATCTTAGGCCAATTAATCTTGAGAAACCTGCGCGCTGATTGGCGTATTTTCTTTGAAGAAATCGATGGAAAAACTAAAATTATCCTTTTTTTATTGAATAGTGATATTCAAATCTTCATAAATCAGTCAGTTTAAGTGAATGGAAATTAACTCTTAAAAGTCAGTGATTTAGTTGATTGGAAATTAACTCTATGACCACCATAAAATCTGTGCTTTCTCTTGTGGTGTATGCATTCTCCTTAATATCCGATCGAATAAAACATCACATACAAAAGTACTACATAGAACAAACACATCAAAAGTAAACATAACATTTCAATAGTTGCCAAAAACAAAAGAGAGAAAAATGCAATTAATAAGAAAAGTACAGATATTTAGACTGGAAAATGAAATTATCTGAAATTAAAAACACGCGCAGACGATATTTACAAAAGTAAAAATATTCAAACCTGAAAAGGAAAATATATGAGTTATTCCATGAATAAATGCCATAAGTTTGTTCACATCTTCATTATTTTATGAGTCATTAAATATCAAATTGGATCCGGGACTGAATAAACACCCTGTATAGAGAGTGTAAAAGATCATAAAATATTTTTTCTTGAATTTATTTTTTAGAAAAAATAATATTTCATATTTGTTTCATTTCCTACAGACACGTGCCGAAAATTATATTTTTGCAGATTTCATTTCCAAAAAGATTTAATTTATTTTCAGTTAGAGCTTTAATCAATGTGATGGTAACACTTTGAAAAAAGCTATTTTTTTCCCTTGAATTCGAAACGGGCTTAATTTTAATTTTTATTTTTGACGAAAAAAATTATTGAAAAACATAGTTAAAATATTTATTTAAAAATTCATTAAAATTAGAAATTTAATTTTAAGATTAAAACATTAGTATCATTTAAAAGATAAATTTTTTATCTTTAATTTCATGTAAAAATCTTTTTTGTGCGGTAATATTTTCGGAAGTTATAGCTGAAACACGTCAAAATTTCGCTTAATTTTTAAATAAATAAAATTCTAGTTAAAAATTCGAAAAAATAACCCCCAGGTGCACATTCCCGGCCTCCAAGGTATACACGTGCCAAATTTGGTAGCTGTAGGTTGAATGGTCTGGCCTGTAGAGCGCCAACACACACACACACATACATTGAGCTTTATTACAAGTATAGATATAGATGAAAGGAACGCATCAATATTTTATATACAAAGTGCTTTCAAGACTCCGCAATCCTCGATCTCTTGGATTTTTGTTTTTCAGAAGGGGAAAAAAACTTCTTTTTTTAACTTTTGGCTATTATAATTCGAAAGAGAAAGATAATTGTTATGTGGTTTAATTTCATAATTCAGAGTAGTTAATTGCAAGGATTGTGTAAATTTGGTGGAAAAACATTAATTCTACTTAAAAGTATATCATCATGGTACTTTTAGGCTTAGCTATTATTGATTATAAACATACTGACATATATTTATCAACTAAACTGCTAAAATAAGAAGTAAGATAATGAATAATTGCAGAAAAATTATCTTAATAGAGCATAGTTTTTAAAAACATTAATATAATTTGGATTATAGTTATTCTAATAATATTAAGGAAGAATATTGATTCTAATAAAAATATAAACCAATATTAAATAGATTAAAACTAATTCAGAAATAAGCGAATATGAGATTTAATATACAAATTATAATTATATTATCAAAAAAACAAGAGGCAAAAAATAAATTATTTTTTCAATAAGTAGAAAAATCTTTCTTACCATTGTAAGCAGCAACAGAACGATGCTCCTTAGGTTCGAAATTTGAAGTTTTATGGATCGCTTGACATTTATTAAGTCAGCTTGACATTTATTAAGACATTTATGAAGCGACTTCACTAGATATTAAATCTAGTATGAGCAATAATTTTCATGTAATTATAATACCATTTGAATCAATTTCTCTAATTCATTTTGTCCTTATTCTAAGCCTAATAAATAAAGGAAAATTCTTAAGTTGTAACAATCAACAGCAGTAACAACAATAAAACGAGGACATAATCGTTTTTTTAAAATCAGTTGTCATGCGTTCGAGCATCTAATTGTGTTGTGACTTAAGTTGTGATCTGGCGTCATAAAAACTTCTATTTGACAGATGCGAAAGCGATTTCCAAATCAAATCGGTGAAATTTTGACATTTAGCTGGAACTCGAAAAGAAATCGTTTCTAAATAATTTAGAATCGTCCGCTGAAATGTGTAACAAATTCTTTTGATTGCTTTCAAGTGAGTTCTGACAAAAATACTGAAATGAGCTTTTTAAAGGAAAAGTAGAAGTATCTTTGTGATTTGAAAAAACAAAAGAAAATTACTCCCAATTTTTTTCTAATTTATTTTGGAATTTATTACAAAAGCCAGTTCGTAAATTAAATATCAATCAAAAGAATTTATTTTTCGTTTAATTTAAAGAATATTATTTCAAATTAAATTTAAAAAATGTTGGTAACAAAACTTCAGCGAGATCAATAAAGAATTACCTTTGATAAAAATATTACTACATAAGCTCTAAAAATAAGATATTTTTAGAAAAAAAAATGAAAAATCAACAAAAGGATGAAAAAAAATTATTTAATTTTTACAGATAGATTTATACAATTTGATTTTGACATTTTCTCCTCTATTTTATAAATTTCAATAAAGGATATATTAAATGTACTGTATATCCTTAAATTACATTTTGAAGAAGAACAAGAATTTGTCGCAAATTCTTCAAAATATAATTTTCACAAGATTTCGCTTATTAAAAAAGGGTAGATATTAAAAATATTCTGTGAACAATTTATTTTATTTTTTACTTAATTAATTAAAACAAATGTGATAATATTTTTTATTATAACAAATTAGCGACATAAAAATATTACAGCATATACATTTTTAGCATGTAGAATAATTTATGAAAACATTTTAATTTCTGATTCATCCAAATGCTTAAGAAAATGTTTTGCTTCTAAGTATCTTGTGAACAAATGAATAGCAGTAAGAATGAATAACGTGACAATTATTCACACAATGTTTGATGATATGTATTTAATCACGGAACATATAGATATGTTCGCGACGATTATGTCTATAATAATCAAAGACAATAATTTTTTTCTTTATCACAAACAGATAAAAATGCCTTATGACGATATCGATTATTTAATGTTGCAAAATGGAACAATTTATTTTTTCTCACCAATTATCTCCCAATAACTCTTATTTTAATAAATATACAATACTATTTTTTAAGTAAAATAGACAATAAAGGAATCTCTAAAGTGATAAATCACTTAATGATATTTTAATAACAAATAATAATCCGTGAACAATGAAACGGAAAATAGGCTTTATGAAATCATAATGCATAAAAAACATATTTTGAAAAAATAAACAAAGTCATGAGCATACATATCTTATTTTAAGTTCAAGAACGATGTGTGCATGCTTGTGTTAGAGTTTAGGTTTTTTTAAAAGCGAAATTATATTTAATAAGAACAATGAAAATCACCGTATAAAAATCCAGAATGGATTTTTAATTAGTTCTGAGAGAAGATGACGAAAAGAAAAATCTCATTTTCGTTATTAAAATGAAAATATTTTATAGTTAAATATTTTGTCAAATTTGACGTATTTTTTTTCTATTTGCACATTATTGTAGATATGCATTTGAATTTCACTAATAAAACTGATTATAGTCATATTTAGTCCTCTGAACATAGCCATGCTTTAAATTATATCTTTAATATGAATATGAAAAATCACAAAAAAGAAAAAGAATAATGCGTTCAAAACGATATAATTTATGTTTAAGGATAATATCTTTTTCATGTCTTTATGTAATAAATATGTGCAATATTGTTTACAAAAAAAAATTATTTAATTCTAAATTATTTTGACGTTAACGAATGTCGAATATAAGTTTGGCATCCTTATATACATTTAACAGCCAATATTCCAAAGCAGATGTAATTACTATTAGCAATTCAAACAATTCCTTGATGAAAGATAATTGTATCTTGTTCACGACAGAGGCAATTAGATTGTAGTTCGTAGGGTCTCTTCAACCATAGTAGCTTGTAAACAGCACTGTTGTTACCCTATACTTACTGACAGTTATTTTATATTTGTGCGACACTCATTTTGCTAGCACTTTCTACGTCTTTGTCCTCCTATAAGACGTTATTAACGTCTGTTTGAATAGGAGTGAATGATTCGCGTGTGGAACATCAAACCATCTGACCTATTATTCGTAAATGGATGTTTTGGCCGAAACCCAAAGTGACATCTGCGATGTCTTTGAGGGGAATTCTGCAACTACGGAAATCTTGCGTGATGAAGCGCCAATAAAGTAGCAAGCGTAGCAGAAAATAAACGCGAGGCAAAAATTGTAGGCGTCGTATCCCTCCACAGAGCGGGACCACTTCACACAGTTTAACAGTTCGTTGTCGCAGACTCAAAACGTATTTTTGGAATTCAGCGTGGAGGCCAAATGCGGAACAGTATCTGCTAGAACAGACCTTCACAAGTTCACAATCTTCTCTCGTTCCTGAGAGAGAGCGCCTGCTTCTATTTGGCCGACGTCAGGATCAAAACAAATTCTAGAAATAAAATAACAACATTTTTAACACAAAAAATTGAATCTTAGTAACATCAATATTTTTATATCAATAACATTAAATGAAGTCTTGCAATTTTTACCATTATGTGATATTATTATAAAATTATAGAAGGAAGGGATTTTATAATAATCTAAACCTAATATATAAAAATGAATTTTTGTTTGTTCGTATTTTATGCACTACTGCATAAATTGCTACAAAACTTTGCCACTTATTGCTTGAATTTGCGTGAAGATTATAGGAATAGTGTAATTATTATATCTAATATGTAAAAATGAACTTTCGCTTGTTCGTATTTTATGCGCTACCGCGCAATTCAACCGATTGCGATAAAATTTTGTCAACTTATTGCTTGCACTTGCGTGGAGGCTATAGTGCAATTATTATATTTATATCTAATATATAAAAACAAATTTTTGTTTGTTTGTATTTTATGCGCTACATACAGTTCAACAGATTGCGATAAAACTTTGCCAACTTATTGCTTGCACTTGCGCGAATGTTATACGCATAGTACAATTATTATATCTAAAGTGAAAAAAATAGAATAAATATTATTTATACTTCTATTTCATATATATCATTAAATTTCAATCAATGTATTCATTGTGGACAAGAAAATAAAAATCATTCTTTTTATCATTCCTAATTAAATAATCCTAGAATATCATTCCCATTTCAAATATGAAACAATATTTTCAACATTGTTTCTTCTGCGACAGCAACGCTCCGGGTACTAGCTAGTGTTTTATACGAATTAAAAAATTGAATTTATGAAATGTCAGATTAAGAAGAATTATATGATTACATGCGTTATGTAAAATAATAACATTCTGAATATGATTTATGAAAAAAAAAAGTAATAGAGGAAATATCAAATCAAAAAAGAAAGAAGAAAACTGGAAAAATCGTTTGTGAAATATAATTTTTGATGTAGTGCTGTGATAGTTTAATATCATTTGCTAACACAAGTGACATTAAGTGGAATCTAATAATTTTTCCATTAAAGTAAATTATTCGGTATTATTTGAACAAAATATTATACAGACAATTTTAAGCGTTTTGCATATAAATAATAATGTAGTGTCAGCTAAATATCATGTATCGATTAAGAAAAAACGTTATGTCTCAAAAGTAAAGCAGTCCATTTTTTTTTCTTTTTGCAAAATAGAATTCAAAATATAGAATAGAATTCAAAATATGAAACACGAAACAAGGAAATTATCTTATCATCATTTCACGAAGGAAGAAAGAAACTTTGATACATGAAGTTTATACAGTTCTATATCCTTTATTATTCATTCTTTTCTATTTCATGTTATATTCATTACTAAAAGAAGCGAATAAGAAAAAATATCCGCTCAGATAAGAAGAACTAAAAAAAATCCCATCTTTTGAAAAGAAAAAAAAATGATAATTTTCAAAAACAAAGTTAAGTGCTTTTTTGAATATACACTAAAATGAAAGTTTCGAGGTAAATATCCAAGATATTCACTAAGAACCTCTTGTTTTCACTGTATTACTCTTGTCCTTGAAATAAAATCATTATAAGAATTTCACGATGCAGTCTATTTTTTAAAAAACTATAATTTAACGATTTCGAAAAAAGCATTCTGTTTGAAAGAGAAATAATTGCATATTTTATAATGATTTTAACTAAGAATATTTATTTGATTTTTTTTAATTGTTAGCCATATGAATTTTTTCGAATGCGTACATGTTAGATTTTTTTCTATTCATATTTGGGTTGTTTTTTTTTTAAATTACTACCTAAATTCAAAACTTCATTTGTTTATAAAGTGGAAAATTTTAGATTCAATAAGAACAAAAATTTCGCGAAAGAAGTAAAGAACGCAAACGATTATTTCTTTAAGTTTCTTTCATTTTTTAATCTGATTGGTGTATTGGAAATTAAATTTTTTGTTGATCAACAAATGTTTCCACAACAACTCCCAATGCATAATTGCAAAAGTTATAAAAAAAACTATAAAACCGTGTGAAATATTTTAGTTTCAATTAATTAAATAATTTCTTATTTTCTGACAATTGAAAATTATGCCTATCTTGGAACAATTTCTAGAGCGAGAATAAGAAGTGAACTTTTATTGTAACTTAGGTAAGAAGAGGAAATTTGATGTCCCTTTTCTCAGAAATAGACCATATCTTTTTGAGTGATCTGTTTTGCAAGTGCTAAAGAGCTTACAATCAAATGCGTTGTGGCTAGTCATTCAAATTTTTGCATGCAGTTTGTCGTTTTTTTAATTAATAGTAATACTTTGTAAAACGAATAAGCTAGCAAATCATTTGGAAATATTTCAATTCTCTTCCCACAATTAGCATAAAAATACTCAATGTCGTCTAATTAAGAAATGTAAAGGGTACCCCAAAAATAATGCAAGATTTGAATTTGCCCCCATTTGATCAGTCAAGTATTAGCAACTCTATTAAAAAACACCATTTGACTGCTGATAGTTTAGGGTTGATAAAAATAGAGCATTACATGATCGAACATCGTGTTTCCATTGTTAAGCAATATTTCAAAAATAATGAAAGTCTGGCAGCCACAGTTCGAAAATTTGAGAATTGCCCCCCCCCCACCTTGATCGTGTTATTTAACGCTGTTGGATTTCTTTTTATGGGGTTATTGGAAGTCAAAGGTTTATACCAACAAGCTCACAAGCACACGTGCATTGAAAGAGGAAATTCAATGCTGCATCAACGAAATTCATCCATGTTTATGCAAAATGGTCATGAAAAATGTCGACAAAAGAGTATGCATGAACCACCAAAGCCGTGGATGCCTTTTTGCCGTATGTATTACTCCATATATAACCCTATCCAATGTACTTTACGATTCATTAAAAATATAACAATTTTTTAATAAAACTGCTTTTTTTATTTAATTCAAATCTTGCTTTAACACGTTGTTCTATCATGCAACGCTCCATTTGTACCCTAAACTATCAACTGTCAAATAGTTTTTTTAATAGAGTTGCCAACACTTTACTGTGCGAATGGTGTCAAATTCGAATCGTGCGTTACTTTTGGGACACCTTTTAATTCTTGAAGTTTTTTAGAGCATCCAAACTGTTTCAGACTTTTAATTCTCCAAAAATTCAAAAGAGTTCTTAATAGAAATGTAAGATTATCACGAAAGAAATATTTTGTTATATTTGCAAGTTTCTAGATAAGCATTTAAAGTTTTATTGATTCATTAATGAACCAACCGGAATTAAAACTAATTTAATAGTTCGGTTCCTAATTGCATAATTCAAAAAATCTATTCCATAGTAAATAGTGCATATGATCTACACACCTTTGTAGTTGACGAGTCCGTCCCCGTCCAAATCTGCTTCTTTTATCATGTCTTCTACTTCTTCGTCTGATAGTTTTTCTCCCAAGTTTGTCATGACTTGCCGCAGCTCTCCCGGACTGATGAATCCATCACCGTTTTTATCGAACACCCTGAATGCTTCATGCAATTCCGTCTCGCTGTCAGATTCTTGGAGCTTTTTGGACATCATACTCAAGAATTCGTCGAATTCTATCGTTCCATTTCCTGAAAACACAGATTGCCAATTAGTATTTGCAAAGACCTTTACAGAAAATCAGTGAATATTAGAAATAACACTAGCGGAAGTGGTCTCAACAAAATTTTCCGCAATACTTTCTAATAAAGGTGTTATCCCAGAAAACGGCTTGCATGGCATTGGCGTACAATAGTTAGGAAATATTAACATTTGGCGTGAATATAATATTTTTACTGAATCTGTCGTGTAATCCTTGGCGAGTTATTTGGCGACTAATCCCTGGCATGCTGTTAATAGTATTCTAAAATCGAATTTGTATTTTAGACTCCTTTTTCTCAACCAATTGAAACAAAAAATTGACAAAGAACTGCACTTATAGTCACAAATTCAAACACCAAATTTAATATGTTTAAATCAATGTGACTTTGAGCTATCGCATTTACAGACTGACTGAACGGTCAGTCCTTGTTGGATTTAGCTAAAAATTTGATAGGTGTCTAGACTATAGATGTTAATTCTCTGTATTAAATTTTATCTATCTAACTCTCTTTGTTTTGTAGTTATCGTGTTAAATTATATTCGAACAACCAGATTAACAGATTTAATCTCAGCGAAATTTGCTCAAAATTTGATAGAAATCTACAAATTTGGTAGAAAGACCATATACCAAATTTCATCCATCTATATCAAAGTATTTTTGTCACAGAGGGACAGAAATTTTCCAAAACTTTGTTTTTCGAACTCAGAAAAGTCTAAAACGAGAAAATTCATGAAAATCTCGAGTTCGAATTTTTTTGATGATTACTATATTTCCTCTATACTAAGTGTTAAGTCATACTTCTGATTCTCCGAGTCGCCAGAAGGCACACGGATAAAAATATTGAATCACCGGACCGCCGCAACAACAACACTGCCGGGAACTGTGGTTGAGTCCTAAGGGCCATCACCGGCCACGATACAACCCTTCCCGAACTGTGTACCCTCCAGGGTGGCAAGATCCAACCATCATTTCGAGGTGCCCCCCGGTGGTCCATAGTAAGTGTTAAAACGAAAGAAAAAACGAAAAGCAATAGTTTGAATTAAGATTTTTCTTCGTATATTGACCCTTTGCTTTTGATTGTCTTCATTTAAATTGGCCTGATTAACTGTTATGAGAACTTATCTTTCAAACAACTACCTATTTTGTTTCGATAAATGGATTCAACACATGTGACGCGATTTTCACACAGCAAGGAGCTTACACACAATTTAACTTGCTATTAAACGTTTCGTTACTTACACATTGCGCATGCGTTGGTAATGAAGATTTATATTTTTAAAAAATATGTTATTGTTCTTATTTTAGCTATTAGAATACAACAGGAAAAGACGATTGCTGTTTGAAAAGTTTGGCAGAGTTCCATTTAACAGTTAATCTCGGTTTCTAGTCGTTTCAGTAAATTCAGATTTACTGCTAATGATGGATCGTCCATCAAATTATTTTTTTTCAGTAAATAAAGTCAACAACTTATGTGACGTCACCGTCACCCAATATGGCAAAGTAAGCCCATAAATGAGCGTATATGTAATTAAATATTGTTTTGCCTGACTTAAAGCATAAACTTGCAATGAGAGTATTTTAACATTCTGCATTTAGTTTTTGATCAAGAATAAGGTGTTATTGTTCGAATCTTGGCTGTTACAATTAAAAGAAGAAAAAAAAGATGATTGCCGTGAGGAAAGTTTGGCAGTTTTCCATTTAACAATCTTGAGCTATTAAAAGCTTGGACTGTGAAAATTAAATGAAGTTATTAAGCCTACATCATCAAGCTTAAATGTTTCCCTAATTCGTAAGCTATATAGCTAAGTTATAAAATTATAATTATTAGCTAACTTATGATGAATTAGGGTTTCTTTCGGATTTAAGAAATTTTTTAAAGATTCTCAAGATATTAAAATTTCTTTCAATAATTAAAATATATGTTATGAAATATGAATCAACATCATGTTAATAATATATTTCTTGAATAATATCTGAACATAACATATGTGAAAAGAAAGATTTTTTTGATTCACAAGACTTTATTTATTATACCTTTGTTAGTCAGTAAAAGAAGGACAGCTAATTTCAATAACAAAATGATGTCTAATAACATTTTTTATTTGAAATACTTTTACGCATTTTTATGCGACAAGTGACAGACAAAACTGTTATTAGATTCATTTTTATTGATACAATAACAGTCAATAATAGCTTAAGATCCCTAAATGTTTTTTGCAATAAGCACTTATAAATATTATGAACAATAAATGGAAAAATACACATTCCTTTTGTATATAAATCTTGTAGGAAATTGTAAATGAAATGTATAAATAAAACATTTTATGGAAATTTTAGCATATGAGATTGAGGAATTGAATATTTAACTATATTGAAAATTTCTGTTTAATTTTTTGAAGTTTGAAAATAGCGATGAAAAAAATATTCTCTAAAATTTTAAAAATTTTACAAAACATAAAAGAGAAACTTGAAATGAATAATCTTTATTAATTGCAATCTTTATATTTATCTGTATAATAAGACAAATTTGATTGCTTTATTTGCTAGCTTAGAGAGAATTTTAATTATATAGTAAACTAAGAATTGTAATAAATAAATAAAATATCAAACAACTAGTCACTTTCAATCAGAGTTTCTTTGATTCCACATATGATAGCTACAGTTTAAATTGTTACATATAAGAATAAATTATAAATACTTAATTTCCAATTAGTTTTTTTTTATCTTGTGTCAAGTGATTACTTAATGGTATTGACAAGCATTGATATTATAAAAAAATCAACAGTTATTCTTTTAAAGAATTTTTGCTAATTTTTTAAAAGAATTTTAAATAAATTTAGAAAATCAATTTTAATAGGAAAAATTATAATATTATTAATTGAACCTCAAAAAATTATGGACTATTAATTTAAACAGAAAAAAAACTATTAATTTAAATTGTGTTTAAAATATTATGCCCTAAAAACATTTATGGTAATTTTTACTTCATTGTACGAGAAGTATAGAGAAATAAAGTATTATAATCGCTTAAAAATTCAATCCAGGGTATTTTGATGAATCCTACTTCGTAAATTTTTCTAACAGCAAAAAGAAAAGACTTTGGAGTTATATCTATTTATAATGACATAAACAAATTAGATTTAGTATTCGGTCTTTACATCAAAGTTAATGATTTTTAACAAATCTTGGATGATATTTGCCTTTGAAAAGTTTGTCTCCCTGTACATCTATATTCATTAAATGGGATAATTTAAAAATGCAATGAGCAAGACAGAAAATTTTATAAACGATTTTATTTCTAGAATTTTAGATTTATTGTAGAACTGTATGTCCATTTGTGCGTCAGAAAAATTTGAAAACTCAAAAACTGAATTAGCAAGATAATTTTGATAAATAAAAAAAGGAAATTTGATGAAAAATCTTCTCATTAAATTTGAAGATGCATTTCGCCTCTTATATTCTATTGACCACAGGGAAATACACCAAAATGCATATTTAAATCTCTTCACTTTATGCCAAATAAAAAAAATCGTCATATTATTGAAAAACACTAGAATACTATAGATAGAGAAATCCCACTTATTTTAATATAAGATATCTAAAACGAGAAATGTTCTTCTTATTCAAGATAATATCTTTAGAATGGGTTTGATTTTCCGTTCATTCATACAATCTGATTGTCTAGTCTCTCATGGTAAACTATGGCTTATTTTGTATTTTCAATATCTCAGAATTAGATTCGTTTTCGAGGGTTAAATATAAACTACAATTCAAATAACTGACATTGACATGGAATCATTTATTGGAAAACGATAAATTACAAAGCTAATAAACATAACCTTTCCAAGATAGTTCAAAGATATTTCTCCCGCTTTTTAAATCTATTGGGAGCTAATTTTGGAGTGATTTTCCCCCTTACTTTAGCAAGGACATTTTAGTATTTTTATTTTCCACCATGCATTACATGTTTCTAATTTGTAAAAACCAATTTATATTCTTGAATACTTTTTATTGACTAATAGGATGATTTTTCTATCTCAAAAGTTTGCAAAGCCTTGATCTAACCTAATATCAAGAACAGAACAAAACCATAAATTCTTTACCTATGAATGAACTGATTGATATTCTAATTCTATTAGTAAGAAACTAAAAGATGCATCCCTTTTTTAATTGTTAATATGGATGCAGTTTAATTTCAAGTAAATTTAAATGTTTGCGTACATAATTCATTAAATATTCTATAAAATATCCTTTCCAAATGTTATCAAAATTTGAATGAATGAGGGAATTTTGGCTGCAAAAAGTAAGTAATAATTTTTATTCGTTCTCTATCTATCTAACTTTCCTATACTTATAATATAACTTTCCTTTTACTTATAAGATTCCCTATCTATCTTATAAGTAATAACTATTAAAACTAAAATACGAACGAAATAGTGAATGAATGAGGGAATTTTGGCTGCAAAAAGTAAGTAATAATTTTTATTCGTTCCCTATCTATCTAACTTTCCTATACTTATAATATAACTTTCCTTTTACTTATAAGATTCCCTATCTATCTTATAAGTAATAACTATTAAAACTAAAATACGAACGAAATAGTCTTTTGGACAGAGAAATTAACTGCTCATTTGCAATTTCTATATAAAAGTGACATACAAACCATCTTTATCTACCATGGTCACCATTTTCTTTAGTTCATGTTCTGAAGGTCGCTGTCCTAGAGACCTCATAACAACTCCGAGTTCTGCCGCCGTTATCATGCCATCGGCATCTTTATCAAAAAGAAGGAAAGCTTCTTTGAATTCTGAAATGGAATAAATATAATAAAAATAAATCGTGAAAGTCTCAAATAAGAAAAAAAAATTTAATATTGAATTGTGCTTGTATTAATAAAATGAGTGTAGGTTTCTAAAATCATAGGGTCTTAAGTGAGGACAAAGAATTTTTACAAACATTTCCATTAATTATCATTGGAATTAAAATGCTAGTCTGTGATAACCATAATGGACTGAATCAAGAGAAAAAAATTTACTATGAGATCTGTACAGAAAAACTATAGATCTCTATCAAATGTTTATTTATGTACGTCAAAGATATTTATCTATATGTGTACAAGACAGCATAGTAGTTCATAGTGGCTCAAAAACTCAACGAGAACCGAGGTTGCCATATGGTATTGTCACAAGAATTGTGTATATGTAACAAATTTTTAGCCAAATAATCATTTGATGCATTTTACCTTTACAGTATACCCATCTTCAACTTTTTTCGTTCTTTTGAAGAAGAGAAGTCACATATATTCCTTTTTTCTGATTCCTGATATGAAAGAAGTATCACCCAGTTCCAGCCAAATGCCCTATTTTTTTTTCACTCTTGTATACTTTTAATCAATCGGTTTGCAAATAGTTCTAGCTATTAGAATAATATTATACTAACTAGTTATTAGAATAATAGCTTTTTTTCCAGTTAATGTCCTTTCTGAACTGTTATAACTTACTCAAAGTTTTTATTTTTAAATTATTTGTAGTTTTTTCCATAAATTTTACCTTTTATTTTTAATCTGAATCGAAACTTATGCCAGTTAATAAAAATTTACTCCAATTAGAATAATCATATCAACTTCTTTTTTTGCAATAATTTTAATACATTCCTATTTTGTTCATAGTATATCTTTAATCCTTCTTTAGTATTCCACTTTTATACAATTGTTTTTCTTCGTTTTGTCTTTAATTAATTTCTGAATACAATATATAACGTAACATTTCTTTATTTTTACTTTTTCTCTTTTGTAAAAGATATTATGCAATGTTCTTCATTTTTATTCATATTGAACGTTACTAATTTGTTTTTCAGCATTCGTGCGCATTACTTTATTCAGTTTTTGCTTTTCATCATTGTTGTCAATTTTATATTTTTTGTCATTTGTCTATCTCTGTGAAATTGATTCTGACGTTATTTTATTTATTATTATTATATCTTTTTTGCGTTGTTTAGACGTTAAAGTATAACCCATAGATGAATACGAATATATATTCCACCACTTCATATTTTTGACTGTTTGTCGGTTGTCTATTCGTTGTTTTATAAAACACGATAACTTAGGATAAATCCACGAGTTTCAGCATGTGATCTTCAGACTCAAGTTGTAGATGAGTGCCAAAGTTGCAACTAAATTAGTCAGCCGGAATTGTTTCAATATACTCAATTGCTTTTACTACGCATACAGGTTCAGATGAGAACACTATTACTAGTTTAAAATAAAGTAAAAATTCTTTGGTAACTAAAAGAATACTTGATCAGAATACCCTCGACAAAAAAAAGACAAGGTGCAATTCAGAATATGGTAACACAAACGTCGCAAAATAAAAATAAAACAAGAGCAAAAAAGTTGTTATCGTTTTGATTGATAACTCTATCTTACATTTCCTTACATACTTTAATTGAATTGACATTTTTTACTGAAAATTGTTCGCATTTAGTTTAATGGATCTTTTCTAATTTAATCAATCTAATTTAATTTATTGCATCTAGTTTATTCATTACTACTTCAAATTCGTAATTAAGATACATCACGGCTGCGATTAAACTATTAACTTTTAATCCAGGTTAAAGTTAATGATTAGGTTATTTTAATATCGTTAGGATTATGTTCAAATAGGAAGCATTCATCTTCTGTTATTTTTGGTACTATTTTGAGATGTCTTTTTGCCATTTCTAAGCTACATATGGCAAATTTTTGACTCTCTTACGGTTAGTAATTTCTCTTTATAGTATTCTAGGAAATCATAAAGAATTATTCCATTAGCCATGAGGACATTACGCTTAATGGTTGAATCACCTTAAGTACAACAATGTCATTCAGCTATTATATAAGCTGTAATAGCCGGCGTCCTGACATAGGGATAGCGCGTCTTCCATCTGTTCTGTGAGATGTGTGAATGTGCCCCCCTGTAAAAAGGGGGTGTGCTAGAGAATGTGATGCATGAGTAGCTAAGACGTGCTCTTGGCCCTATTTGGCGCTACTAAAACAAGAGACGCTCCTTTGGCTTAAAATCTCTGATTTCATCAGGGGGCTTGTCCATGGTAAGTGCCATTAGAAACAACAACAATATACAGTAGTGGACAAAATTGTGGCCACTTTTGAAAATTTCAATGTTTTTTTAAGTTTGTACGCTTATAGAAAATGTAATGTTTCACAAAATCCAAACTCTTACATATTTTAAAGAAGATTTAATGTTGATTTCTATACAAAAAGCAAAATTCAGATATTTATAATGCAATAAAAGTAGAGAGGCAATAATTATCGAGATACATTAGATGCTGATGACTGCAGTGAGTTATCAGTACTTAGTAGTATAGCCTTTATTTTTTATTACTGCTTCACACTGATGTTTCATTGAGCTGACGAGAGTTTTAAGCTCTTCCTTCGTTATTGCATGATGCCAGGAAAAATTATAACCTCAATTAATCCTCTTTTATTTGATGAATGCTTCATATGTATAAGAGTTTTCAAACAGTGCCATAAGGAGTCAATAATTTTGAGGTCAGAACTGTTTCCTGGCTATGATAATAATTCAGTGCTCTTTGTACTAAGCCACACTTTCGATATTTTTGCTGTATGGCAAGGAGCTTAATCCTGCTGAAAAATAAATGATGCATTGTTAGGAAATATATCACTGATGGAAAGTGTAAGTTTTGAGTCTAGAAATGTGTCAATGTTTTTTCTTGCATTTAATGCCCCATCGATAACATGAAAGAGAAAATACCACCTGCTGCCATGCATGATCAAATCATAACACTAACTGAGTTCTTCATAGTTGCCTGAATGCAGTCAGGATGTAGCTCTTTGCATTTTATATGTCATACGTATTTTCGCCATCACTACCGAATAACAATATCTTTGTTTCATCACTCCGTATAACTTGTGACCACTGATCATCTGTCCAATTAATGTGTTCCTTTGCCCACTGTAACCTTTTTATACACTGCTGTAAATTGAGATAAGAATGTTTTCGTTGAATTCTACCTCTTAGTCCAGCAACTAATAATCTTCTCCTGATTGTTCTTGAACTGACCTAACTGCCGGCATCATTCAATTGAATTCTGGTGACCGCTGATGACATTCTTCTATCTTGAAAACATAGTCTTTTTATTCTTCTATCATAAACAGATGTAGTGCACTTTTTTCAGCCACTTCTTGCTTTGTTTTTTATTGAATTTGTTTCTTGATATCGTAAACAAAATTTCGGACTCCAAATGCAGTCACTGATCCACCCACCTGTAAGTCTAGGAAAACTACATTTTTATAACACAATAATCTTAGCTCTCTTCCTAGGTGTCCAATCTATTCTTTTATTTGATGCCATTTCTTCTTGATTAAATATTATAAATATTTCCAAAAATTCCAACTATATATTAAAAAGTTTAACAAAATTTCTAACTTGCAATTTGATTACATAAAAAACAGTCTTCCTTCTGCAGAAAAAAGCTCAATAATGACTTGTTCCAACTTTAAACATGATTTCATCTTCTGCTAGCAGTTATTAACATTTGATTGGTTCCCATAATAAAAACAGTGATTCGTCAGGAAAATTAGAAATTACAATCCACTTCATCACTGTGTTTATTATTCATATTAAAGCAAGAATAAATTTTTTGTATTGAAAATGTTTAAATTTTGCTTTTTGTATTGAAATCAGCATTAAATTTTCTTTAAAATGATATGTAATAATTTGCATTTTGTGAAATTTAACATTTTTTATAAGCAGACAAAGTTAGAAAACATAGCGATTTTCAAAAGTATCCACAATTTGGGCCACTACTATATACTAGAATCGATTTTGTAAACTAAGCAAAATAAATCATTTAATAATCTTATTATAATTGTCATCCTTTATCTTTGGGTTGCCTATTGAAAACAGCACTGTTTTATACAGTCTGTCTCTTGGAAATGAGTCTTTTAAAAATTTTCTCATCACATCTAATTTTATTTATTATTTAATAGATAATTTTGGAAAATGAAAGATTTTAATTCTTTCTACAATGCTTTATGTAAGCAGTAATATTTCTAAGAGTGAACGTGAATTAAATTCTTTAAAAAATTTTGTTTCAAGCATTAAAGATAACTAATGTAGTCACTCAAATTACAAAAGATCATATATATAAAAGATTAATATTGGCTACATACATAACTTACGACCTCTTTCATTTTGAGTGATAATATGTTTTAAAGTTGTGTTAATGTATGTATGTTTCAGACAAGAATTTTTAATAAAACATTACAAAATCGTATAGTTGTAAATGATGAATTTACACCTTTACATGTTCGTAGTTTGCATATTTTGTATATGATTTCATCAAAGGTGTGATTCATAAGTAATCATTGTAATGCAGTTGATGACTTAATAGAAGACAAATGATCTGGTGATAATTTAAATTGTAATGAAATAGAATGTATGGAAGTTTTTTCGCGCTTTTTATAAATAGCAATAGGCATAACTGATAAATTTAAATCTTATTTTGTTTATCAAAACAATTGAAAAAAATAAATGTGCTTTTTATGATTCATACTGCTGTTTTTAAATGCTCACAGACAATCAGCATATTCAAAGACAATCAAATCTTTTTTTAACTAAACATCTATCTTCATGTACAGAAAAATGATAAAAAAAAGAAAAATATAATGTATATTCAAGATATACATAAAAGTATGATTTTCTTCAATTTTTATTGGTTTTTAATTTCAAAATTACTATATTCAATACCGCATAATAATACAACTGCTCAATTTTTAAAAATGGCAATTAAGAATGTATTATTGTTATTAATGAGTTTGCAGTATTGATATAAAATTTGTTATTATCAAAGTTTTTTTTAATTTCTAGGCTTTTGTTTCGTTTATACGTCGTTTTACATTATTTTAATATTGTGTTATGTTATTTATACGCATTTTATTTGTTCTTACATTGTATATGCATCAACATTTAAAAAATTTAATACTTTCGATTTAATTTTTTTTGAAAAAATAAAGCTTTATTTGAAATGTTTTAACCATAATAGACTAGTTTGTTTAGCACCGACGTGATAAATAATGATTGAAAACAGCTGCGAGGAATAATTTTAAAAGAAAACCCATTTCTTCTTATATTCATACTACACAAAGATAATTATTACACAAAGAGACCTTGGGTGGAGTAATTTTTTGAGATGAGATAAACAACTAAAATATTTACAGAACTTCAAGAGCAGGATTTATGTGTGAGAGACACAGCCATCATCTATCTTTTCAACTCAATTACAGATCCAGATGGAAAAGATTAGATAACTGTTGTTTAAAACAAGATATTGAAGATGACTTTTAAAGACATCTGCGTAACAGTTGATAGGATATCTAAATTAGGAATAAAAAAAATACTCGCGATAAATATGAAGAAAGAACGAGTGTTTTGACATTGAAAATGAGCGCTGAGTAAATGTTTATGTTTAACAAGGAATTAAAGGAAGACTGTTTTAAAGTTTTTTTGGAAGGGTTTATAGAAATTTTAATAGCATTAGTGTAGAGGAAAATATATTCTTTTTCATATCTAAAGAATATAGGAATTAGTACATTTTTAATGCATCTAAAAATGTTGCATTAGCAAATACGAATTTATATTACTGCATTACTTTTAAATAAATTAAGAATTTTGAGACAAATATCACGAATTTGTACAAATGTATAATGCATAGAAATTCATTTTTCGCTAAATAAAAAAAAATTTCAACAAAGAAAAATATGGCAAAATCATATTTATGCGAAGACAGATGTCAGTTAGTAGCAAATGTCAAGTGACGAGAAGAGAAAAGGGATGTAATACATAATAAGATTTTTAAAAATATTAAAAATAAACTTAATGTGTTCTATCATGCTGCGTCTCAAAATAAAAAAAGGAAATAAATCATTTAACCCTTTAAAGGGCCATTTTTTTCTAGTCATATTATGTTAAAATATTTTTAGGCTTGAAATTAGAATAAGAAAAGAGATTCATTTAGCTTATTAAATAAATTTAATTTGATTAATTAATTAAGTTGAATAATTGATAATTAAGTAACAAATCAAGACACGTCATTTTGTGTGAGATAAAGAACTGAAGCATTAAGTTTCTGTCTTTCTAAAAAAACTTGTCAGAACTTACGCCACCCTACAAAATTTCATACAAAGATTGATAAATTTGGTGGGAAGCATATTTCCCACCTCCCCAGAAAGGGTTAAAAAGAACCAATCATATAAACCTTTATCTACTTATAATAAAGATGAATGTGCGTGTCTGTGTACTGGCGTCCTAAAAAGGAATATTTATAGCTACGAAATTTGACCTAGATATACTTAGGAAGATATAAATGTAAATGCTTTAATAATCATTAATTAAATGCCAAAATTTTGATGTTTTTCAGAGAAAACCTAAAGTATTATTGCACAAAAACAGATTTTCTCCTTTTTAAAATTCAAAATACTGGTTCCCATTTGGACAACAATGAAAAAAAACATTTAAGACCATTAAAATAACATGGTTTTAATGTCTAATGGAATTATGAACATAAAATTAAGTCTAAGCGATTTATCTGAAATTAAATATAACCAATATTCCTTGCAAACCAGCTGGACACTAGGCGATTAGTAAAGAATAAGAAAATGAATTTGCGGTATCGTGAAAGGCAGCGTCAAATTAGAACCGCAATGACGTTTTTAATGGTTCTGCGATATCTTGGGAATCGACTATTTTAAGAAGCTTTGTTGATTCACTAAGTGGGACAACGAAGTCATATATTTAAAATAATTTGTGCTAAATGAATCATGAATATGAGATTTAAGTAATATTGAACAAACAGAAATTCCCGATAAATCAACTGCTTTCCAACTACTAAGTTTTAAATAAAATAAAGCAATATTTCAAAAAAAAAAAAAACAGTAGACAAAACAATTATTGTTTAAAAGTAATTTTTTTTACATCTATTTCTTATTATTTATTTTTATTTATTGATTCTATAGCATGTTTCTTCACTAAGAGAGTTTTTTTATTTTATTTAAAACAAACATATTTCAAAGTCATTTTAAAGGCATTCAGTCTCTCTTCATGAGTTATTTCAAAATCAACGAAATTACGAAATAAGTTATTTCAAATCATTCTTTGAAACAATGGTCTATCTAACGATTCAAAACATTACAGAATATATTTTTAATTTATAATTTTCATTTTCAAAGATCGTCTGACATTCCACTGTATCGATCGAAGCTGAATGTCAGACGATCCCATATCAGCTAATGAGATTACTATACAGCAGGTGATCGGT
Organism: Argiope aurantia; assembly: GCA_026543865.1. Lineage (NCBI taxonomy): Eukaryota > Metazoa > Arthropoda > Arachnida > Araneae > Araneidae > Argiope > Argiope aurantia. The sequence continues at coordinate 707,679 of JAPMOR010073681.1, forward strand.
TGATGGAAATAATCTGTTTAAAGACGATATTTGTTAAATTCAGGTATTGAAATCATTAATATATCCGTGATTTATCATAAAAGTTTATTGCAATTTTCTTAATTTTTTCCGAAAATAAATTAAATATGTTTGCAAACATAATCAGTTCAAAGACGAAGTGTGTTACTCTCAGCATTCATTTACATAAAATAAAATTTAATAGAAATTTTATTAATTCATTCTGAAGATGCGGAAATAACATATGAAGTAATGCAGTTTATTTTTTCATTTGTTTATATGCAATTACAATTATACCCCGTGTATCGTCTGTTTTATTTGTTGGGCTTGATTCTTGAATTTTTTTTTGGGGGGGGGGTCTTTATAATATTAGTAATTCCTTTTCAACCTTAAGAAAAATACTTGAAAAAATATTTTTTTAAAAACCCAAATTCAGCTGTGCAGTAATCTAAAACCGAATGTAAGTATTTCTCATTATAATATAATAGCCCTCGTGTTGCTTAAAACGGGACGTTAATATAACTAAACTAAACTAAACTTCTCATTATAATATCCCAGAAACCTTTAACAGATTAATAAAATTTTACACTAACAAAAAGGCTAAAATTGTATTAAATTATATATTGCGTTACTAGGAAATGTATGCAGTTGCCAGAATCTTGTTTTAAAAATTGTTTAAATATAAAAAAAAAATTATACTTCTCACTTTTCATTTTCTTATTAAAAATTTCCTTCTTATCTATTCAAGTGGAAAATTCATTGCAGTTTCTGCAGCTTTTGATATTCCTCTTTCTTCAATTCATATCTACCGCCAAAATTCCGATAGATGGCAGTAAGATTCAATTCTATACATCTTAATCACAGCAATATTATTATTTTTTGTTTATTCCATGAGGTTTTAATCTTCAATCATAAAAATCTTTTAGGTAGTATTTGGCTTCTGATTTTTTTAATTAACTAATTTAAAAAATTTACAATGATTGATTAAATTGTGTATGTTATTTTATTCTAATTATTATTTAATTTCTAAATGTTATTCGCAATTTTAGTTTCTTGTTTTTTCTACAACTTGTCACTGTTCTAGTTTCTTGAAAGTTATCTTTGTGATATATAGCGTTGTTACATTATCCTATACCTTTAGAATAACGTATCACCGATGACTCTTATATAAGTTAAGCAAACTTCATATAACTGACATTGACATGGAATCATTTATTGGAAAACGATAAATTACAAAGCTAATAAGCATAACCTTCGTCATTATATTTTCAAATGCTCATATGGTAGAGATCTGTATTTGCACTTGAATATACTAGTATTATGAGCAGATCATGGGCACTATTGTTTTTGTCACAACTTCAACGAATAAGTCTAACTTGGACGAATCAAAAAATTGTAATCTGAGATTCACCAAATGCATTTCTCACTTATCTTTTTTTAATGTTCTTTTTTCCGGTCAGCGAAGGATTTTAAATTAGGTATTTAGGCAAGCACCTGAATTTGTTGGTCTGAAGGCAAGTTAGCTAGATAGGTTTAAAAATTTTTATTAGTCTATTGACGTATTAGTGAATTATTATATGTTAGTATAGCATTAATACTTTGTCAATATAATTGATACGGTATTGGTTAACCAAAGAATGTAACGGTTCTTAACTTACAAATTAATTTATTTTACAATTTATTATTATTATTTAACTTTCATTCTGCCTTGAAATCTATGTACAAACAAAATATATTTTTGAATTCATTTTCAAATTAAATTTTTTTAAATAGAACTGTACATTTGCTGGCTATTGTTGTCTATTGTCTAGACGCTTATTGATTCTTGCATGTTTGGAATGAATCGCTCTTTTTTTTACAGTCTTTCATTTATCATCTTTCTTCAGACATTCACTCAGTCATTTTTAAAGATTTTTAAGTAACTTTCGTTTTGATCACGTCATCTTGAAATGTATTTTATTTTTTTCCCCTTCCGTCAGAAGGTAGATGCTTATCATCGCCTTCAGAAAAAAAAACCTAGGTTTGGATAGTTACACGCAATTCATCAATTTCCTTTTTAGAAGACACATTATTAAAATAGTTTTCACTTGCTGCGTTTGGAGACTAGCTGGTTTAACAATAATATTGATTTTTATTTAATTTCAGATAAATCGTTTTGATGCAATTTCATATTCTATGATTCTGCCTCTCAATCACTAAAACAAGTAATTCCGTTCATTATGTTTATGAATTTAGAATGATGGTATTATGAGTTAGAAATGTAGAATGTATAGATATAGAGCAGAAACTTTTTTCTTTATTTTTAACGATGCGAAAAAATTTATGAGATGAAATATTTAATGAAATTACGAAATGTGCTTGAACTTCAGTTTAATAAGGATATATATTGTTAAAAACTAGCTAAAAAACAATTTTATAAAATTGCCAAAAATCAAAAAAAAAAAATGCACGACTATAAAATTTACATCACCAAAAAGATATTTTTAAAAATGTTAAAACAATATATTTAATAATAATAATATTTAAGAAGTTTTCGAGGAAAAACCTCAAATTTCAGTTCAGTTTTTAATTCACGAAAATTCCAGTTAAATTTTTTTTAAAAATCGTTCCAAGGTGCACATACCACCCTTACAGCCAAATCTATAGCTGTAGATCAAACGGTATGGCCTGTAGAATATCAAAACACAAAAATTCATCTTTATTATCAAAAGAAGATAAAAATGGATTAAATATAAAGAAACCCCTCGCATAGCATTATCAAGAACAGTTAATATCACTCTGCCCAAAATATCAAAAAATATCTACATAAAAATATGAATTCGTACGTTTAACATTTAACAATTAATTTTCGCACATAAATGAAAATATGTAATAATATAAATGAAATTAAAAATAAGAAATGTACGAACAGGTCCTTTAGAAATATCTGAGAAAAATATTTTTAAAATATGTACTTCGTGTGCTATGGATTTATATCTAAAACAAAACAACTGAAACAAACTAAATAGAATCCACCTCAAAGATTTAAAAAAATTCTTATAGCGAGATTCTTCTAGAAAAATTCACTTTCATTTAGATTTGAATGACACTAGGTAAACACAAAGAGAATCATTACACAAATGTATGATAATTTTTGTTAACATATTAGAAACTAGTCAATTTTTTAAAAATAATTTTAAGGAATTTTAGAAATAAAAAAATGTATATGCATGGGCAATAACTTGTAAAAGTTTTGTGTAATTTTGTGTTGCATTTGCAGTTTCTTGACCCAAAGAACAATTTACAAGTGGTTTTAACTGCTTTTTTATAAAATTGTGAATAAACAAACAGTAAGTTTTTAATAATTCACCATTATACCAATACAGTGCTTTAAAAATGGACGAATAGGAAGCCTTAAAGAACGAATAGGAAGCCTAATAATTTATTTTTATTTAGTTATAATAATGTCCCAGTTTGAAGCAATCAGTATTTTTATGGATTTGAAATTTTGAACGGAAGACAGATGGAATGGACGGTGTCCGGATTTCCACCCTTTGTCCAAGCGGCCACATCACACCAGCTGGAGAACTACTGGTCCTCGTTCCTATATTTAGAGTGCATATACAATGATTTTCTTAATGCAAAAGAGTCTCGAGCTTGAAACCCCCTGGTACTAAAATCGATGCCTTACATTAACCATTGCAACCTAGGAGAATTAATGAGAATTTATTCTTAGATTTTCTTTTCCATAAACCTTTTTGCAAATATAAAGTTTATTACTGTGATAATTTAAAATTTTTAATTTCAGAATTATTCCCCTAAAATTTTTAATTTTAGTGGAATAATTCTCTCAAGAAGATTGTCATTTGTTATCAGCCGCTGAATAATTAACATGTTCGTTGCACATTTTCTAATGCAAGTATGCTCTTCTGTTTAGAAACTATTATCTCTTAATAACTTCAAAAACTATACAAAAATAATAATATATAATATGACCACATAATGTAATTACTGCAATAAAATTAATTTTCAAATAATTAATTTTTTTTATCATATCGTAATATGAAAATATTTAATGTTTAAAAAAAGTGACCTAAAATTTTAAACAGAATTATCGATGAAATTAATACCTAGATGTTTCAATTTTTCATCTGAAATCACATCTTATCTAGATAGGTTGATTAATTATTAATGAATTAAAATAATTAACAAATTACATTAAATATATCTAATAATCTTAATTTTATTTTATAAAATTAATCTCAAGCCCGAAAAATATTTGAATGTACTATAACTTGAAAATAAACGCCCTTTATGGAGTTGATCTGTAGATTATAATGACCTAAAAATTTGGGGTTTTTTTTCTTCATATTTTGTATGCACAGTTTGTATCAAAACTTTTAAAGAATGGAAAATATTTCTTACCTGCTACTTGTTCTTCCGTTAATCCGTAGTCGACCTAAAAATAAATTTTGTATTTGAAAAACAAGCAATACAATATACCTTTCTATTATTGAAGAAAATCAATATGTCACCATATTATTAAAGAATAACAACATACTTTCATATTATTATTATTACAAGAATTTCATTTTTAAATAAATATTTCTATCTTTAATTTTTATCTTTCCTGGAGAAATGTAGACCTTTCCAATCTCATCAGCCTTTTTTTGTGTGTAGTCGAAAAATTTAAAATTACAAAAAGTAACAAACAAACAAAAATTAAACAAAGACAATAAGAACAAAAAATAAGAAATAATAATTGGCAGAATACAAAAAAGTATATAATGCAATTTTAAAAACTATAACTCAAATCAAAATAAAAAAATTTCAGGATACAAATTTAACTTTCTTCAACCGATCCATCTCTATCTCCATCTATAAAATCTGGTAGAAGGTTGATAAAGATCTAAACACTTGATGTCATTTAATCGCTAAACATCGATCATAAAACATGCAAGTATAAGGCATTTTTAAGCCATTTGACAAGGGAAAGGCACGCATCCAAAAAGCTGAATATTTTGATGCTCATTTTGCAACTCTGAAGAAGTTTTTAATTTTTAAAGCATAACATTTAACAGATGGAATATTTCTACTTTCCTAATTTATAATATTTAAAGAAGAAAGTGCACCTCTTTCTTCTCCAAAAATAAAATAAAATTCCTTCTCTTTTCAAATGCCTGATAATGCAGAATTTAAAACTGATTAATCTATATTTGAAAAGGACATGGTTAAAAACGGATCTAGCAGCCGGTAAGGAAATTGCTATGTACGTAGTAAAACTAGTTTAGAATCGTACATCATGGATTATCACAGAACAGCCAAAAGACCAGTAGATGTATGAGGTATGTATCAAAACAAAATGACGCTTCATAGTTTTAATTTTTTTATTACAACTTTGATATTATTATAATTTTTTAATTGTGCACAATTTTGATATTATTAATTTTGTACAATTTTGATATTACTGCAATTTGTTAAATGTTTTGCAATTTTGGTATTATTAATTTTGTACAATTTTGATATTACTGTAATTTGTTAAATGTTTTTACAATTTTGATATTATTCCCAACGATGTTCCCTTAATCTCTCCATGCAAATTTTTCATCCTTCATAGCAGTGCATCAAGCCTTTTAATTTCGCAACATTTAAGATATCAAATATAATTCCTTTTAGCGCTGGTTTAACAATGAAGGAAAAAAAAAACAAGGGCTGTGATCAGGTGTATAGGTAGAGTCTTCTGTAATATGAGTTTCATGCTTAATTAAAAACATCTTGCCTAAAGCAGCATTGTGCACTATGGCATTACCCCAGAGATTGATTGATTTTTCACCAATCATATTTGTTTTTCATCAATGAAATCGTTTTCTACGTAACCGTTTACATGGAGTTGTGTAAAAACATTTGAGTTATGATCTTAGTTGAGTGTTTCCCATTCAGGTACTAATCAACTTCCTCTTATGTCGAAAGGGGCAAACATCATGGCTTTGAGTTCAGATTTGCTCATCGATATTTTTTTTGGTGAAATAAGAGAGAGATTTTGTAATGTATCAACTGACATTTATTTCAAAATCACATATTAAAGGTTATGCATTTTCGCCGATTGTTAGCTTTATTAAAAATTTATCTGTTTTAGTGTTCTCTAAAATGCCAGAATAAATCGCTTTTTAAGTTTTCTTCTGTTCAAGTGAGAGATTTTCCGACACTATATTTGAACATGTTAATGTTAATATATTTGAACACTTCCTGTTGAAAGTTTCGTGGAAAATCTATCGGGAAAACCCTTCTTCCACAGTTTCTGTTAATTCAGAAATTACACTGCTATTTTCTGTCTATTGTTTAGAATAATTTTTTAACGATTTTTTTTTTCAATATTCACATTTGTTTTCGGTAAACTTCGTCGATGAGAATGACATTTCTCATTAGGATTCTTTTAGATCTTTTACGAATACTTAGAATTCGTCAAAATAACACATACTCAGAACAACCAGCAGGAATGATCTACCCAAAGCTTTCTCATGTATTCTCTTATTAAAATGTTATTCCAGGAAACGCCTTGCCAGGAACTGGTGTTCAATAATTACGAAACATCAACTCTTTGGCGTGAATTTAGCATTTTTATTTAATGCATCGTGGTACCCTTAATGAATTTTGGGGAGATTAAAGACGAGTATGTTTCAAATGCATTTTTACCGCACGATTGAAACAAAAAATTGACTTTAAACTACACTTGCAATCACAGAAAGACATACCAAATTAGATATGCGTTTTTGAGCTATCGCGTTTGCATGTTTATGAGGACTTCTCATCGACAGTCAATCCCTTCTTGGGGTTGACTCAGAATATGATTGGTGTCTACAGTAGAAATGTTATATCTGTGTGAAAAATTTTATATTTCAACTCTCTTCGTTTTGTAATTATCACGTTAACTTAATTTCAACAGCTAGCCAGACAGACTTCCTCTTACTGAATTTTGCTCCAAATTTGATTGGAATGCACAAATTTGGTGTAACGACCCTATACCAAATTTGATTCATCTAGCTCAAATCGTTTTTTGAGTTATTATTTTTATCACAGACAGACAGACGGATTTTTTCCAAAAATGTGTTTTTCGAATTCAGGGAGGTCTGAAACAAAGAGATTCGTCAAATTCTCGAGTTCGAATTTTTTTGATGATTACTGTACATTCTCTATATTATTTACACCAAGGAAAAAAAAACACCTTTTGCTAATGAAAAAATATCGATTTTTAAGCTTAAAAATAATGAATTAAATGTAGACATGTTTTCTGCTAAGATTTTTTAGCTATCTGTGCAATACGACACATAATCGGCTCCATAGTACAATAAAGAAAGGCAAGTACCCATTTTGGAGGCCTCCACTTCGGCCAATGAGGCCAAAATTTGATACAGGTCAATAACTGAGGAGACAACGTGAATGGGTCTCTATCTACTTCGATTCTACATATTATTTGACCTAAAACTATCAAATTTTGTGGGAATATATTTGGCTAGAGAAGAAATATACCTTTAGAATCTATTTTTTGAAATTTTATTGAATTAAAAGCTGAAAATTGTTGCAAATACTGCAAATTTAATTTGCAACATATTATTTCGGTTTGTGGGATTCTCTCGAACTTGGAAGGTGTAAGGACGGAGAGCATCTTAAAATCTTGCAGGTGGAGCTCTTTCAGTCACTTCAATTAATCTTTACAGCTATATCTTCTGTAACGTGTTTTCATTTTTAAATGGATGAGAAAAAAGCTCAGTCAGTACAACTCATCGATTTGGCTGTTTTTCAGCAGTGAGTCTTTTAAAAAAGCAGCGTTGAAATGTTTTCAAGATGTCGTGAATCTCTACTGTGACTGATTTAGGTACTTTTGTTATGCAACTTATTGCAATTCAAAACAAACGTCAAGGGAAAATATATTTTTAGGACACGCACGGGTTAAATGCTGAGTTCTTTAGTCAGCGCATTAGTATGATACCTTTCGAAAGGCGCAATAGAAAAAAAAATTTCGCAGTTTAGTTACTTGTTTTTCTATACAAAGAAAAGTGATTTTTTTAGATTAAAAATAAATGAATATTAATGATTATCGTAATAAATAGCATTAAATAATATAGTTCTTTTTCAAATTTAATAAACTTAAATTTTATTTTAATAAACTTTTTCATTTATAAGAATGAATATAAACATTATATAATAAGTTTAAATAATAGCATTAATAAATAAGATCATAAAAATTTTACGATCTGTAAAATTTTTCGGTTTTTTTTAACATTATTTAAAACTATAATCTAAAAAAAAAGAGCTTTTGCATATATATATTTTTAAGTTATATATTCCAATATATTATATATACTACAATATTTATAAATATTTCCTATTTGCAGTTTTTAGAGTTTTTTTTTACTTAGTTATTTGTGAAATTCTTATTTGTTCAAAATATACTATTTCAATTGAACTTCTTTTATCGGCAATTGATTTTCAAATATATATTTTTATCAAGGAATTATCGTTCTTTGTGTTACATTATTCCTCATTAAAAGTTTTTCAAATTAAAATAATACTCAATTTTTTCTCAATTTTAAATTAAAACATTCTTTTTTTTCTTGTGATATTTATTTTAATAATCTCTTGCTCTTTTTAAATTTTGAGATGTAAATTTAGAGGATTTCTAAAGGGGAATTTTATGGGTGCACATCAAGGGTGAAAAATTTTAAAACTGAAAATGCATTAAACGCTTCATATAGACTCAGTATGTTAATTTTATTCTCACCGTTTTAATTAATGATAAAATTAAATTAATCCTTTTCTTTCTCAATTTAATGCAAAAATGATCAACCAATTTTTATTGAAATTTTTTTGCACTATAAAAATTTTAATCATAGTAATGAAATTAAACAGTAAGTAATTCTATTCCCAGACATCGACTCTTGCAAGAATTATAGCAGCAAAATTGTAAAATTTATCAGTTGGATTGATAATAAGCGCATCCCATTTTGAAACTGATTTTGAGCTATTTTATTATTATCATTATTTTATATCAGGTTTAAACCTTCTTCTCTAAATTTCCATTCCTTAGCAGATGGGAATGTTTATAGGGTGTATATCTATACGATTTTCAATTAACCTAATCCGAATTAATTAACCTTATTTAAAAACAACCCTAGTAACTCTAACTCTAGTAACCCTGTATTTAAATAATAAGGATCATTTAATATAATTGTAGTGAATATGATTATATAAAAGATTATTTCTAAATCTAATACGATTTGTTGTTTGGTTTCAGCACAAAGGAAATTATCTATTAGACCTTTTAGACAAAAAAAAATCTTTTTAAGAAAACCGTGATATGTTTTTTAAATACAATAAAGCAGCGTTTATACAGTTCTAACTTAAACATGGTTTCATCACAGCTCCGATTCATTCATAGTCAAGGTAATAACGAAATACTTATTTTCATACAAAACAAAGTTCCGTATATATGTTGTTTTTGTTCCCCTAAAATTCGGAATTTTTCTATCACAATAATTATTTCTCCGTTTCTATTACGACAGGATATTTCTGAAAAGCATGTAGTCATAAAATACTCTTCTCAGTTATTTCCAAAAAGAAGATACAGGAAGCATAGAACGTCTGGTAACTTCCTATTATTAAAGAGTGAGACAGACAATAGGATGGTTCTTTCAAAGTAACTTTACCGGACAATTCTGTTTGATTAATTCCTATGTTTTTTCCTGTATTGCTAATATATTAATATCTTTAAAACCAAAAAAAGTTTTTAAACGGTAAATCATTTTCATAGAAGTATAAAACTGAAGTTTTAGAAAATGAAACAAGAATAGGCACAAAAAAAACCCCTGAATGTTAAGGCTTCAACTCCAAAAAGAATTGCCTATAATGGAAAAAAATAGAGGATGACTTATCGGAGCAACTTAAGGAAACTCTATTTCGAAGACTCCATGCTAAATTTTGAAACGAATTCGTCATTGCGATGTGCTCTGTCAATCTGTGCATTAGTATGGGTATAAACGCGATAACTGAAAAATGCAACAATTTAGATTAATTTGGTATGTAATATATCTAAAATTATTCTATAAAAATTCCTAAAATAATATAGGGTTAGCAAGAAATGTTACCCACTTCAGAGGGCTCAAAAGTACGTTCTATTGGTCCAAATAAGATAAAATTTGAACTACAGATAATTGAGATGATGAGCTTTACATTTATTAATTAAAAAAATATTTAGTACAAAAATTACCAATAGATGAAGCTGTAACACAAATGGCATTTATTTGCATATAGTGAAAATGTGAAACATAATTTGCGTTACAGCGCATGTCTATCACCATTTTTCTTTGGAAAAAAGATGGCAGATTCTGCACGAAGTTAGTTTCTTCTCTGTTTGTCATTCCTATGTTGCAAGAAAAAGCGCTACTGGTGAAACTGTTTTGCCAGAACCAACAAAACACTGGTGCAGCTCTAAAGGAATTTCGTCGTATGAAGCTGATATGAAGAGGTCCAATGTCTCCAGGTGCCCTACGCAAGATGCAGAAATTTGAAAAAACTGAGCAACTTTGCATTCTTCTGGATAGAAGAAGAAAAAAAAATCCCATCTTGCAGCGTCGAAAATGCTGCGACCGCGCTCGTTGAAGCCAGCAGTCAGTCGCCGTATAATAGTGTGAGTTTGCCAGTGTTTCCTCGTGTTCTGGATATGCCGTATTCAACTATACGAAAAATCGTACGGCAGATTTTGCATTTTTATCCATATAAAATAATATCTGTGCACCTGTTGCAGGACGGGGACTTAGAGGTCCGTAAAACTTTTTTGCTTCAGTTCCTTGTTCGAATGGTGCTTGACACAACTTGACCATGGATCATTCTGTGGAGTAATGAATCCCACTTTTGCCTCAATCGGTAAGTTAACACCCACAACTGTCGAATTTGGGCAGAGGAAAACCCTCACATTATCTATGAACAACCCTTGCATCCTAAAAAAGTGACAGTATGGTCTGGTTTTACAGCTACCTTTATCATTGGACTGTATTTCTTTGAAGAGATAACTTCAAATGGAATTCAAATCTGTTCCATCACAGGACAACGGTACCATGATATGCTGAGGGATTTTGTAATCCCAACTCTTCAACAGAGTGGATGCCTTCAAAACATCATTTTCATGCAGGATGGTGGATCACCTCATATTGATCATCGTGTAAAACGATTGTTAATACAGCATTTCACAGAAGCACGAGTTATCAGTTGTTATTTTCCAATAACATGGCCTCCTTGCTCGCCGGACATTACCTCTTGCGACTTTTAGTTGTAAGGTTATTTGAAGAACAATATCTACAGTCAAAGACCATCATCTCTACGAGATCTGAAGGACAACCTTCGACGCCATATTCTTAATAATTCGGCAGCCTCACTCCGGTCATCTATCGAAAATATGGTTCTCCGATTACAGCAGCATATTGTTAAAAATGAAGGTGGACTTACTGAGCAATTTTACTTTTACTTTATTTAACGATTATAAACCATATTAAATGGTTTTATGTGTATTACAACGCCACCTGATGGTGAATTTTTGAATTATTTTTTTTATTTAATAAATGTAAAGCGCATTATCTCAATAATCTGTAGTTCAAATTTTATCTCATTTGGATCAATAGAATGCGTTTTAGAGCCCTCTGAAGAGGGTAACTTATTTCTTGCTGATCCTGTACTATGCACAATAAGAATAGAAGTAGATTCATGTCATTCACAAGTAGATTAGCGCTAAATTTTGAAATGAATTCCTTAATGGAATGGCGGTCTATCAATCTGTGCATTCGCATGAGTGTAAACCTGATAACTGAAAAATGCAGAAATTTAGATAAAGGAAATTTTATAGATGATATATCTAAAATTGTTCTGCAAAAGTTTCTAAAATATACACTCATTTTCTTCATGTAATGTAAACAAAAGTCGGTCATATGCGAGATTTTGAACATAAAAATTTGAGTATTCTTGGCATTCTTTGCCTTTCCACAATTTTTAAGTAGGGGGGATAACATCTTTATCAGATAGCAGTAGCGAAAACTTTAGACCCTCATGTCAGTTATGTTATATTTATGTTAAAATTAATATAAAAATTTAATTCTTAAAATAGTTAACTTTTTGATTTATCATCAGACGCATTTTATGGAATCTCAAGTACATATATCGAACGGATTCGATTTTTGAAATGAACCTTACGAGGCACAGACATTTAGTTTGATATGTATAGATGGGCATAAAGATTTTTTTTCAGAAACTGCTTAGCAAGGAAGTGCTCACAATTGCTTCCTCGCGTGCTCAGTTTTCAAACATTTATTTGTTCTAGACACTATTTTTCTGGGTATCCTTCTTATGTAATTGAAAACCAATCTTGCTCAACAGTTAGGTCACGGCATGCCAGAGATTCTCGTAAATTTCGCCGATAATCACAAAAAAATTAATATTTGTTTAATTTTTGTGGACCAATTTTCGCGACCTGCATTATAAAATTGAGCCAAGCGATATAATGATCGTTAATATGTCCTTAATTAAACGAGTGATCGCTCTACTTTATGTATTTTTTTGGGCTGTCAATAATTTCTTCAAATTAGATTTCATTAGGGGTAAAAGCAGGTTATATTGTCATATTAATTATCATAAAATTGAATTGCAATCTTTCGTAATTTTTTTGTGAGCTAAATTCGAATTTTGAATATAATTTTAAATTACTTCCTAATTTAAACTTTTTCACTTAACGACGGTGTTCTGTTGCTTTATTTAAGTTGTGAAAACTGACAATTTTCATATATGCCGCATTTATAAATCTATACTATCTATTAAAATAATTTTGAATTCGTTCATTTATTTTTTTAGAACGGTTTCTTTTTTTCTTTTTTTTTGTAATGTTTTCAATTATAGTTTTCCTGAATGCAGATTTTATGTTTATTTTAACAAAAACAAATTGTTTTTTTAATTACAACTATAGTACCAAAAAAATTCAAATAATAGTAGACACTGCATAATATATATATATATATATATATAAAGGTGAATAGTATGTTTCTTTAATTGAAAAGTTTCAGATTGTTGATATTGAGAGGTGTTGAATTTTCATTAAAATAACGGACGCTTTTGAGAAATCTCCGATGATTACATTTAATACTAAGAGTTTTGTATTTTTATAATTTATTGTTGTGCTGTGACTTATGGCACTTTACAAGCACGCTGACAGTTATCCGACAACGATTTATGCCGAGTGAGCGTCTCTTGTTTTTTCAGTAGCGCCAACTAGGGCCAAGAGGATACTTAGATACTTCATGCGTCATATTCGCTTGCACAACCCCTTTTCATGGGGGGGGGGGCATTCATACACTTCACAGACAGAACGCAGAAGAACAACCATGCTCGAACCGGGACTCGAACACAGAGCAGCCCAGATTAAGGGGAAGACGCGAGCTACCCTTATGCCAGAAAGCCATTTTTTATTGTTTGGATAAAGTAACTAATTAAAAAAAATTGTCTACCTTTACTGTTTTATAAGTAAATATTTTTTATGCAACAAAATCGCAAAAGATAATTCTTTTTTTAAAATTCATTTATCGCAGTTAAAACCGTTCTCATTTTTAAGATTATGTAATTTCATCACTTATTCAGAATAATGCCTCTATCCATTTATTCTCTACGAAAAAACCCAGCTCAGGTTTTACATATGAAAATAAACATTAATTTAAAAGCCTGATTCAAAATCTTCGGCAGTACGGAATACCATATTAATAAACATGTTTGTTTGTATAGTATACAAGTATATTTATATAAAAAAAACTTATATCTTGTTAATAAGCAAGTATATTTCGTATGGCGGTTAGCTTCTCAATTTTGTAGCAATTTTCAGTTATGGATTGTTGCGTTTTGTCATAACTTGGCAGAAGGTAATAAAGTCGATGGATTCGAAGACATGTAGGAGGTTCCAGAGTTGAACAAAGGACAGCTGTCAACCTGTAAAAAGAATACAACTTCAAATGATAAGTCTGAGCTTAAAACGTAACCAAGAATTCAGTTAAACTCAGCTTCAAATGATATTTTTTTAATCTCTCTTTTCTTATTCTCGAACTTATTATTCTTATTATTGAACTCGGAATTTTCTTTTCTTCCAAAAATATTCTAAAAATAAAGATGTTACGTAGATAAAGATAAGGACATGCTTATAGAATATGCGAAATAAGTCTACATGAAGGTTGTCCATCGTGCCCCATCAGCTACTTTCTAAATCTCTAGTCAATAGACATACTGTGCTAATCGAAAAATGCTTTAAAGGGCGGGAATAATTATATTTTATGTTGCTTAAACCAATAAATATAATTTTCAATAAGTTTAAACTCTAATACCTTTGTATGCGCAATAATTTGTAGTAGACTGATTCCATTCGACATTTTATTCCATCTAACCAAACATTAAAAGATAATTTTTATTGTATATATTGCATATTAAGGGTTTAATATCCAGGAGAAAATAATATACCGAGAACTGGTTGTCAAAAGCGGCTAGTTGTACAAATAACGCAATCGATTGTTTATGAGGACACACGTAAGTTTCATTAAAAGTCAACCGTATAAGAATATACATATGGAAATGATTTCTAAATTTTTGTGAACATGTTATTTAAAACATCTTGTCAGCAGATTAATTCATCAATGATAATTTTTTTTCCATGGTGTTGGGAAAAAGTTTCCACATGTTTTTTTTTTCAATATTTAAATGCGAATAGAGCATTAAGAAGCGATCCTCACCACCACACATTTGAATCTTTTTAAGTTATTACAAAACACAAATGCAACATCTTGTGTAATAAATGCGCCAGAAAACCAACGAGAGAATTTTCGGTCTGATTAAGATATATGCCATGCGGAATCTGCATCAAAAGAACGAATCATCGTTCCGAGCTGTTCTGATCCGTACTGATTCCTGACTACATAGACAGTCATAGATACGGTTAAGAATAAATCTTTTATCTAGTTTTGGAGTTAAAACACTGAAAATGTAGAAATTTTCCATTCATCAAATTAAATATGTCAACTTTTGGATGTTGAATGTTTACTTACTGGACTGGATGTTACTGTAGTTAAAATAATGATATTTTTACCTTCTCATATGCGAAGTTTACAAAGAAGAAAAATCGTAATGTCAAAAAATTCGAATCAAACATGTACAAAACTCCTTCAACTTGAAACACAAATTTTTGTATGTCTGTCTGTCTGTCTGTGGAAACGATAACTCAAAGATATGATGAGCTAGATGGATGAAATTTGATATGTGGTCTTAGAATTAACTTTGCACATTTCTTTAAAATTCTTTGGGTAAAATTCACTCATATGAAATTTGCTGCCAGTCTTCCAAGATTCAGAGTTCAAATGAAGATAGTAAATAAAGATTCGTACATTTTTTTGTGTGTGTATGACAGTGATAACGCTTAGTAAACTATAGATGCTGAAAATCGAAACAAATAACTAAAAATGAAAAAAAATGAAAAGAGAAAAAATTAAGAAAAAAAAAAGAAATTAAACAATGGAAGAGAGAAAGAATGAAATTAGGAGGCTAGATGCAAATGAAGCTAAAGGATTTAAAACTATATAAAAATAATTTTCATAATTCTTGATTTTCAAAATTGGCTCCTTGCCAAATCGAAGGAAAAAATTTAACTTTTCTCCGCGTATCCTTGTTTGCATATCAACGAAGAAAATATTATAACTCTTTATGGAAAGAATTAATTATAAATCAATTAAAAAATGACTTGCTACTTCTCCTTGTTTTAAATTAGAGAAAGATATTCGAATAATTAATCCAAAAACTTTGGAAATGAAAATGGAATCAGAATGTTGGATGGAGGAATATTTCTTTGAAATAAAAAAAAAATGTTTGGGTGAATAGCATATATAAAAAAAACTCTTAAAATTCAATAACTTATACGAAAGGATAGAATGACAGGATAGAAGATCTTTGGAATGATAGCTGCTTGTTCTCTTTGGTGGATTGAATTTTTTTTCTTACATTCGCTAGAAACGACAGTCTAAAAAATTATGGAAAAAAAATCATTCAAAACGACGCAAAATGTTAATTAAAATTTTTTTCATTAAACATTAAATTCTGACTTAAAAGTGTACAGCAGTTGCCTGTGTGCGTAATTTTATGTCTGTAAGTGCACCTGATTTGTCTAGTCACCGTAGACACTCACATACGCACACTTATATAAATGACTAAACAAAACAGGAGATAACAAAATCCATTTTTTTATGAATTTTACCGTGATTAATCATGTCTTACATCCTGTTTTTCCCATAAGAAATCCTTTTACCTGCGCAGCTTTTTTAAAGTTGGGAATCGTATCGATAATAACATATCGTTTGGACTTTGGATTGATAAAATAATTTATTGATTAGATAGTGTAAGACTGGGTTTTTTTTTGTCTGCGATGTTTTTGTCTACAGAGAAATCTGTTATACAGCAAGAAAATATAAACAATGAAAAAGAAACATTGAAAATGGTTTTGTTGACATGCTTTAATTTTGATAAACAGCGCTTTATGTCATTATTTATCGCGTGTCAAGCGGACCAGCTGTTCTTGTAATTAAAAAATGCGAAAAAGGAGCATCCGTTTATTTGTGAGAAGATAGAGCAGTGATATGATATCATCAAGTGAAATAATTTTATCTTTGTTTTTTTTTTCTAATATGTAACCCTTCGAGAACTCTCGAATTTTCTCTTCTTTTAACATGTAACCCCTCGAATTTTCTGTATATTTTTGCTGTTTCTAAAGTTAGAATTAGTTTGACAGTAAAATTAAAACAAAGTGAAAACGAATCTTATACAATATAAATATCAGTCCTTGAAATCCTAAATAAAGCGAAACAAACATCCACCCACTAGAGTTTATTTGTTCAGTGATGAATTTGTCTTTTCATTGGTGAATTCGTGTGCTACTGATGAGCTTGTCTGTTACTTTATCTATTTATTAGAAATGAGTTTGTTTGCTCAATGATGAGGATGCTTGTTCATAATGAGTTTATCTATAACTTTGTCTGTTAGTTAGTGATGAGCCTATTAGTTAATGAATGATGGGCGTCTATTGCTGAGTCTATCTGTTAATTAAAGAAGAGTGTCTATGTTTGTTTTTAATTGTTGTGTTTGTGTAATTTGTTTATTAATTAGAGATGAGTGTCTATAACTTTGCCTGTCATTTAGTGTTGAGTCTATCTGTTAATTAGTCAGGAATTGTCAGTTAGTGATGAATTTGTCTGTTTTTTTTTGTCCGTTAGGTAATGATGAATGGTTCAATGAGGAGCAAGAGAAACTCTACTGACATCTTCGGATCAACTTGCTCGAGCCAAAGCGAAGGCAAAATATTTCTTTCAGTTTTTTTTAAATGGAATTAGTCAGGGGATCAGAGAAAATGAATCACAAAAAAGAGCATAAAAAATTTCCACTTTATGATTTTTGATTAATTTAAACAAATATTGTTTAAAATGGAATATCAGATATAGAGCATTGTAAGATGTAAAGATGTAGAGCTATTGTCAGATATAGAGCTATTGCATTGTAATTTCTGCTTTTATAGCACGTAAATCTGCCCATTATCTATGTTAATTGGAAATACATATCGCTAACATTTATTATAAGAGTTATAAGAATCATTTGCTGCCATACCAACGTCTATTGATTAAATTAAAATCAATCTTCCGGTTGCTAATGAAGTAACAATATCATTTCAGTACAATCACAAATGAAATAAAATTCATTTATGGATGTTCCGAGATAATTCAAAATTCATATTTTAATTGATTTTTTAATAGATTTTTCAAAATTTTTTCTTCAGTGGGTTCTAATTTATATTTTCTTTTCAAAATATATCTTTTAAATAAAAATAAAGAGAATTACTAAATC
Organism: Argiope aurantia; assembly: GCA_026543865.1. Taxonomy (NCBI): domain Eukaryota; kingdom Metazoa; phylum Arthropoda; class Arachnida; order Araneae; family Araneidae; genus Argiope; species Argiope aurantia. Next base: position 725,607 of record JAPMOR010073681.1, read on the forward strand.
TGAAATAATAATTATAATTATTTCCTTTATATAAAGCTGAAATGTCATCTACATTTCTGTAAACGCACATAGCAGAAATAATTATACTATGAAAATGACTAAGCCGTCTGCCGAATCAATTATGCTAAATTTGATTCAACTAGTTGAAAAAACGGAATTTATTTGAGAATGAGTAGAAATTAGAAACCCATTCTTTTAAGTAAGCAAATAAAAAAATATTCCTAAAGTTTTTTTTACCACTGTATGTATAAAAGAACATATTTCACATATATAGAATATATTTAAGCCACAAATGATTTCAAAATATTAATTCACATATTCCATTATGAAACAATGCTATTTTGTAACAAGATGATTAATAATAATAGTAACTAGCCGCTTTTGTCGATCACTTCGTTTTCCAGGATAAATGATTGCTAAGAAATTCAATTAAATATTTCTTGTAACTTGGCTTAATAGTTTCCTCAACAAAATATTTTTTTTAAATTTATAAAACAAATAATTTATGCTATTTTAGATATTATTCTTAAAATATATATATTATTATTTTAGAAGCTATTAGAAGATTTTATTTTGTGCTCTGATTTTCCATATATTTATACATCCAATTATATCAGAAAAATTACAAAATGAGGGCGATGAATTTTTCACTATTGCTTTATTCTGAAATCAATCTTAAGTACAATAAAAATGTAAACAAATCTTAAGTACAATAAAAATGTTAAAAAAAATCTGAAGTACAATAAACCAAGCACAAAAAAAGTTTTAAAACTCAACAGAAAAATAAATCTAGCATTTATGTCTTGATCATCAATGATGCAGAAAAAGCATGGTAAAATATTAATCAGGCTAGTAAAAATGATTTAAATTTCACTTCAGCAATCATTGAATCCATTCGGTTTCTAAAATGCATTACTTTAAAGTAGTCTTCAAATACTTGCAAGTGAAGTGAAATTAGAAAAAAATATTTGGCAAATAACTGGCACCACTCAGAAGATAGTTTTCTTGAATTTTAGAATGATCTACATTATCATTATTGTGTTGAAAAATTTTCGGAAGTTATCGGAGTGAAACGCAAAACTTCGTTTTATTTTGAGTTATTGAAACTTCTAACTAAAGTTTCAAAAAATTGTTCCATGGTGCCCATTTTTACCTTCTAAATCTGGCAAGTAGAGTATCAACACACAATTACACACTTACATACACATTCATCTTTATTATTATGAGAATTAAAGATTCTATCTCTTTGAACTTTTGAATCATAAATAAAAAAAGAAACATGGGAATTTTGATGCAGCACTTTATAAGTAACATAATTGCCCATATTGCAGTGTGGAGTCTAGAACATTTCTAGAACGTTATTTATATAGTTATGGTAATATTGTTACGAATTCGCAATATTGCTTCTCTGCACAGTGAGTTTCTTGGTAAGGAAGACAATTTTACAGATAACTCTAATAGGTACTTAATAGATACCGAATCGTTGATCCCCGACTTAGGTTAACAATTTGGTGACAATTTGGCTACCGACGATAAAAATAAAGGACCCCGAGCATTTGAAAATCTTGACAATAGCTTCATTATGTCTCGAGTACAAACATTTATTCCAGAGCATTCAATGTCTTGTTATGGAATCTTCAAAAACCTGAGACTGAATCAGTCAGTCAGTCGAATCAGTCAGCTTAAATAGTAGACCAGTCGAGAAATGTGAGTAATTGACCGAAATCTCTTTTTGAAATATTGATTTTCGGTGAGTTCTCTCTCAGCGCTTTGTATTATTATGGTTTCTTATTATTGACAATCTGCGTGCTGCTACTTATTACAAGCGCTATTCTTGTGTAATCTTCAACTGGTTTATTGACGTTGTATATTCAGGTTTTCGTACAAAATAAATCATCGTTATTTGATATTGAACTTATTGGATTGTTTAATTGTGCAGCCCACGGGTTAATTTTAAATATTTTCTTAACAATTTCTTTTTTGAATTAAGAAACAGAGTATGCTGTGGAACTTTCAAAAATTAGATTCATTATTATTATAAAATTATAAAATTCATTCATTATTATTTAAAAGTTCAATTGCTCAATTACAATGCATCTTTAATGGATATATATATATAACCAAATATTAATAGAAATAAAAACGAAATAACCGAGTTTAAAAATGTTCTCTTGAAAAACCGTTCTTTTTTTTAGATAACAAGGAAATAATATCATTATATACCCATTGGAAATAAAAAAATAAATAAATTGAAGATGTTGACTAACAAATTATCTCATTAAAACTGGGTACAGGAATTCTTCTCATTCGAAATGTAACGAAATTTTTGAATTTGATTTTCAACATTTTGATTTTAATTTCTTTTTTTTTTAAACCATAATACTTTTTCTTTTGAATTTCAAAGGAGAAACTGTTTTAAATATACTGTGTCCACAGTATAATTTACAGATATATTTTTATAATTCTTGTTTCTAAGTGAGAAATTTGGGAAATCTACTTTAGAATTTCTTGTTGTTCTGAGACTTTCAATATTTTAACAGCGAAAACTGAGAAGAAGCTCTTCTGAATTGAACTAAATATTTACCATTTCTACCTTATTTATAACAAACAGCGAAGAAGAAAACTAATGAATGATTAAATATATTAAAAACTGTTTTATAAGTGTGCAAAAGAAGAAAATTTTATTTCTATTATTTCTTTTTATTTTGCAACCTTTAGTTTATAATATATTGTTACAAATATAGAGGAATCCCGAAATCAAATTTAGCTCAAATTCAAGACTAGATGGTACTGTGGTATTCGTGAGAAATTAAAATTAAATTGAATTTATCAATTAATTTATAAATAAAAGTTTTGAAACATAAAATTAGTGTATTTTTATCAAAATTCCATAAGTGTATAGAATTTTAGAATTTCTACGCATTAGAAAAAGAGTGAAAAATCGATTATAAAATCCTGAAATAAGTCAAATTAAATAAAAACATTTAAAGAGATGAAAATAACAAGTTTTTGACGTTTCTTTCTATTTAACAGCTTTGCAAATCTCTCGACATTTAGGCTCCTAAAGGACGAGATGACCAGATACGCAACAGGTGTGAACACAGTATCCTGTTTTAATAGTTACAATTCAGCGTAATTTGGATTTCAGTAACTGAAAAATAACGAAATTTTTCTAAGATTTATGGGTTTTTTTGCTGAAAAACTAACAAAAACTTATTCCTGAAACCTTTTAGAACTTCATGTTTTCATACCGCGGAAACGAATTAATGTCTCTGTTGAAAATAATGAATCTTTCTTTCTAAATTAACCTTTTACTGCAAATACTGCTCATATAAAAATAATTTCATTACATGAATATTAAGAACATAGTCTGCCGGAATTATGTATAAATTTATCAAATAGAAACAATTGAAATTAATTAACTGCATTCGGAAATTCAAAAAGAATCGCGGAACGAAAACAAGTAACAGATGTCCGTGAAACTGTCGCCTTTTAGTATAATTATTTAAATTCTGGCAGCCAAGTTGAATTTTAATATAATTTTCACGGGAGAGTCATTCTAAAGATAATTAGAAACTGATGAAGTAATCATCTTAATTTTGCAATATACTTTCTCAAATCAAAATATTCAATTAATATTCCTATAAATTGTTTAATAACTGTAATTGATTATCAAAATGTAAATTTAAAAATTATTTTACATATACAAAGTATCCCACTATAATGACCCCTCCCGAAATAGTAAATGTATTATTCTTATCAAAATATAGATAAAAAATATTTTGCGTAGACATATTACATTCGGTTTATATTTATTTTGTGAAATTAGAATTTTCTTCAATAAATCAATATCTTTTACAACTATTTTGGAATTGGATATCGAGATTATTACCTTAGTAATCAGGGTCATGAAGATACGAATGGGATGACATCTTTTGGGAGGAATAAATTTATTCAGATTGCCTGAAAACAATTACCCGGTCATATTTATGCCCTATAGTGTTACTGCTTTGTATCTGACTTATCGCTAAATTTAGTTTTCAATTTCATCAATTTTCCTACCTTTGAGTAAACCTCATTTCTACAAGTCACATTTCAAATGCATTATAATTTAAATGGGGGTTCTGTAACATTATATTACATTCCATCATCTGCATTCCGATTTTTAGAACCCAAAACTCTCTTCCGGTTTGGATGGTTGGAGATAAATTTAATTTTTTTTTAATGAAAAGGCAAATAACAAAGAAAAAGTCCTGGTTCTGTAACAAACACTTCCCGATTTTAATAATTGCTTAGATATGTTGACCATATTCTCAAGTTACAATTCGCAACAGATAAATGAATTATTCGTGTTCATTAAATATTTCTATTTGCATCCAGTTTCAAATTACATTAGGGCTAATTAGAAATGGATCTCATAATATTAAAAGATTGTCGAATAGTTTAAAACTATAAGCTTTGGTGAATGGCATTTCATGTTCTAGTTCTCCTACTGGTTATCCTGAAACAGCTTTCGTAGTTCTCATTTTTCAATCATGCTAGCGAAATATTAGTATTTTTTTTGTATTTTTTATAGTTAAAACAATGTTGAATTAATTTGAGAAGAAATTCAAGACTTTTTAATATTTTTTCAGCACATCGTGATAAAATTATATAGCTTGCATCTAAGGTTACCATATACATTCTACATATACTTCTACACATCTAAACAATAAGGGCCGTTCAGTAAACTTACAACAAATTCAAAATAAGACAGGAAATACAAAAAAATCTCTTTTTTTTCAGTTCTAATTATGTATACTACTATATTTGCGGCAAGAGTTTGAGCTGTCAAGGTACTTTCCAGTTCATCAATCAAATTGTTTGGAAGGGATGATGAGTTGGAGGAATGAAATATAACGCAGGTTATAAAAAAATAACCCTAATTTTTGTTAGGGTATTAATATTATTTGGGTTGCGTTGTTGTAGTTCATAGGACATTTTTAATTGCTCCAGGTATATCCTTCCGAAACATATAACAACTGTCTTCATACTACTTACTATCCATGTGTTTAAATAGATTGTGCGTATGTTCTATAATCTGCTCTTGTTTTCCTATTTTCTCCAATTATTTCCATTGCTGCTAAAGATGACTCTCGCACTCGTGGACACTGTTAGTTTGATTGCTAAATATCGAGAGAGTGGGATCATATAAAGGCAAAATAGGCAATTGGTTAAGGACCGGCAATTTCAATAACAACGAGTTCTGGAGACATTTTATAGCTTTATCAGAGAATATAATTCTGCGCTTTCATTGAATTATAAAACTTCTGCACTTGAATTAATTTCAATTAAAATAAAATATTATTTAATTTTGGAACATTATTCAATCAGCATTCCCAGTTAGTTTCTCATTTGAAAGCTTTATATTATGAATGATTAAGTTTAGAATGCATGCCTTATAACTAAAAAATATATGATATTTTATAATTTAAAAAATCCCATAGTAAAAATATTATTTATATTGCGTTTAAAAAGCATGGTATTTCTTTTGATATATTGTATAATATTATTTAGAATTTAACTGCAATTTTTTTATACGCGGCATACAAATCAAGTCACTTGAAAGTTATCCGCAATAAAATTTTTATAATTACGTCTTGTTAAAATTTGCTGTATAAAACCTTCTTATATGCTCATTAAAAAATACCTGATTTGACAGTTAAGAGGAGAGAAAGTTGATCCGCCAAAGTTTATGCCGACTAAGGCTTCTAGAGAGCTTAATCCAGCCCTGTATATTGATATAAGTTTAATCGTATCCTTTTTAATGAACTAAAAGTATGTATATAAATTTCACTATGAATTTACTTTATCTTACAGTAATGCTTTATATAAAGCTAATCGTTATTTCTTATTAATTTAATCATTCATCTAATTTTATTCCAACTTAAAAACTTGGGATAATATTTTCTGGACGCTATTTATTGGATATGTCTACTGTATCTTAATACCTGCATCATATTCTCAAACAATTAAACTTTTATTTATTTAGAATTTTTTTTCCAATGACATCAATAAATAATCAACCAGTGTGTAACAAATAA
>JAPMOR010073681.1:740068-759306 GCA_026543865.1 Argiope aurantia
ATATATATATATATATATATATATATATATATATATATATATATACAGGTGATTGGTAAGGCCCTCTTAAGTTCTTTGTATTTAAAACGGCTTCTCGTATAGCACTCGTATAGTAAAGTGACTATGCTGAATTGAGACAGGTTATAACTTATCTAACAACGAAATAAAATTAAAAAACAATTAAAAAATAAAGAAGATCGACCAAAACATTCGATTAAAAAAATGTGCACTTTATCTTAATAAAAACGTTGAAAAAAATTTCATGGAGTTATCTGTAAAATTGACGAAGATATTTGCGATTAAAATTATGAACATTCCATGATTTGGAAAACAGTTCATTTGAAATTAAAAAAATTTATTCGCGCTATTATCATACAGTTTTTCCGAGTTGAGGAACTACGAAATGAAACTTAATAATAAATAATTAATTTAATTTAAATTAAGGAAATTTAATAATAAATAAAATCTGAAAAGCACACTCGGGAAGGAGTAAATACAAGAGAATACATTTTTCAATTTTGAAATTAACCCCTTTTCAAGTCACGGAAATTTAAAATTTTAATCGCAGAATTTTAATCTCCGCTAGTTTCACAAATCAAATTTTGAAACTTCGTTCAGTTTTTTTATTATTATAGAGTACATTTTTCTAATTGGACATTCTGGCGAATCTCCCTTATATTTTTAGTTTGGAACTTTATTATATTGCCGCTAGGGGAATGCTGCCTGTCTCAATAAATTTATCATAATCACTTTACTATAGTTACACGTTACATCCTTGATTATATAGATGGCGTTTTGAATTTAACGGTTTAAAAAATTTACCGATTTCAAAACTGTATTCTCAATTCTCTTCATTACATTATAAAATAAAAACTTATGACTTTTTAAATGTATATTCGTGCGTGTTTAAACACAATAACTCAAAAATATATTTAAAAAAACAGGTGATGGAAAATAGGTATATGATTTTTTTTTCATCCAAAACTCTATTCCTGTTTCTAATTCTATACTAATTCCTCAAAAGGATAGTCTGGCTGTTTGTGTGTCTGTCAGTGTGTTTACAAATCTGGTAACCGAATATGCAAATAACTACATAAATAAAATTTATTATGTGATCTTGGCACATAATTTATTGCATTTACGTAGTCGTTATATTCGGAACACGTTTAGACCAAGTAAACGTTTCATCGTATTCAAGGCTGCCCCATTTTCACAAATTTTTCTGCTTCGACGTCAGTAACTCTCATGTTCTCGAAGTCTGATAAGCATTCATCGAGAAACTAACTACTCAATCTCAAAGTTGAGTAATAACTTTTTCATCAATTATATCATTTTTTCAGTCTTTTACGTATTCCATTTCTTTATTTCTTTCCCAGTCCCATTCAATTAGCAATTCTTCCGTTTTTTTCTATTTTTTTAAAATTATTTAACTATCATTAATAGAAAGAGTTGTTGAATTTACAATCACTAATTTCTCCAAGTTCAAATGTTTGTCTCATGTGGGGTCAAATATCGCATGTTAGAGTAACGTAATAATTTAGAAAGTCAGTTTCTGTTATTTCACCAAGCATATCAAATCAACAATCTTCTTAACAATCTTCATGTTCCCAAACAGCAGGGAAATGCAGTGAAATCGACCAAATTTATACCTGAAAAGTGCACCCATGCTTAATTCATTCCCCCTCCCCATTAATTTTCTGTCTGCAAAAGAGCAATTATTATCTCTATGAATTTTTGCTCATAATTTTCTGCCTATAAAATGGCAGTTTTGATCTTTCTGAATTCACAGTTTTAAGAACTTTTGTTAATTTACTGGTGCACTGGCCTTTAAAAATGTAATCGATAATATCGGTGAATTTACAATTCTTAATGCACCAGGAACTGGAAAATCTGAGGTAATTTATTGCAGGTTAATGCTATAAATTAACTAGTGTTCTCATAAAGACATTCATGCATAAGACATTCTTCCCGTAAAAATGGGAAACCAAATCGACGTGACTTCTAAAAAGAGTTTAAATCAATCTTAATGTAATATGAGTTATGAAAGCTTTTATAAAGTTAGTGATCCACTTTGGTATCAACCAGACAGAAAGGAAGAGGTAAAATATAAATCTATCGAATTATTTGTTGTTTATTTATTTATTTTTCATATAAGCGTGAATATTTACATTTAAATTGACTTGTTTCACATTTGAGGAAATAAAATTTTGTTTTTTGATTTTTTTGCTTGCTTATGTCCAAAAACATTCCAGTTTTGCCTATTTTTACCTTCTAAATGTCATTAGATCTTTATACATTAATGCAGATTACTTTCTTTTTATTTTTCTTAATTTATACAGTTTTATGACAAAAAAATAGAAGCAAGAAAGTAGATAGATTTGCTTCAGTGGCAACAAGAATTTTCTCAAAACAGAAATTTATAATATTCAAAAGAGTTGTAAGATTGAAATGTCATTATGCATTAAACTATGATGATGATATTCAACATATAGTAGCATAAGGCACTGGTTTAGCATGTATGATCACAATCATGAGTTAAAAATACACAATGAAAAGGAAGTGTAAAATCCTCTGTTGATCATAGAGACCTTTCTCCCGTCTAATAAGAAAAATTCCTTAGTTGCGAACTTTTTTATAATGCACGACTTTTGAAATCTGATCTGATTTAATTTCTATATAAATAGCAAGGTTACATTTATGGAAGATATGTTTAGTTTTAAGAAAAAATACCAGTACTCAACTTAACCGCACTCAGCAATTCGCTTCTGACGAACCTATCGGTCTCTCATATTTTATTTCACGTATTCGAAGTTCATTTACAAATCATCACGTACAAAGTTCAGTTCATCACGTACAAAGAGAAAATATTGTAATCGTCAAAAAATTCGAACTCGAGATTTTGACGAATCTCTTGGTTTCGGACCACCCAGAGCTCGGAAAAGCCATTTTTGGAATTATGTCCATTAGAAAAACGATTCTAAAACTAATTTTTAAAAGTTCAAAATATTTTATTCACACTTAAAAGTAAACCCACAATGGTAATTTCATATTTTATTCATATTTAAAGTTAACCCACAATGGGACTTTCTTCTATTCCACGTATTCTTATACAATATACAGCATTTTGTTTCTAATTTCGTCATACAGTGAAGAAAATCAAATATACAATTTGACTGATTGGACCAAAATTTTAAAAAATCTGTAACATCGGTACCAATACTGAATTTAATGACAAAAACTAACAAGACAGTCAACTATTTAACGACATGGAAGCGCTTTACAATTACTTTGACAAAATCATATACAAGATTTTATGCATGTTCTTCATTGTGCCTGTATGCTACATAGACGGACAGATCGGCAGCTTTTGCCCAAAACCTCATATATGCGTAGAAATTTGGTACCAAGAACACCATATTAATTTCATTCATCTAGATTCTACCATCATTGAGTTATCGTGTTTAAAGGCAGACTCCTTAGACTCCGGAAGATTTTATACCACGAGATTCACCAAAATCTGACGGCTGATTTTGTGTGTAAATATTTTTCGAGATTTTGCTTGCTTGATGCAAATATTCACTAAAACTCGAGATATATCCGAAGCATCTTCTTAATATTGAACTTAAATTTCGAAATTAATCTGTCTTGATAACGTAGTGTGAAGAGGCAATAGTCCATTTTATCCCCATTCTATCTTTATCAATCTTCGCCCACGCAAAGAATTTTTATGAATCCCGAAATCCCATCTGGCCTTTATTTTTGGTACTCAAAATGGATTGTAGGGGTTGATGACCTTCTGAAGAAAGAAAGTGCCGGAAAACTTCAAAAGAGAATAAATACTCTTGAAATTGTATATTGGGAGATTGGAAAAAAATTATAAAAAAGATGAGATTTCGAAAATAACAAGAGATAAAACGTCGTTACTTTAAAAAAAATGTAAAAATGAAAAGTAAAAAAAAAAATGTTAAATTTAGAAAAAAATGTCTTCAAAATGGTTGTTGAAGGGTGAGAGAAAAAAGAAAGCCGATTTAGTTTTTGTTAATATTGAATGTATAAAACATTGCTAGTCTTTTTCACATGACCATGAAATCAGAAATTTTTTTAGGCGCAAAGTAATTATTTCTGATCCCAAGATAAATATATGAGGATTCCATCATTTTCTCCGAGGTATACTCTTCTGATGAATTTACTTCCACTTTATTTATATAGTTACTCTCAAAATGGATGAAATTTGGTATATGCTGAAATTTTACTCATGCATTAAATTGTTAATTTAAAAAGTCGAAGTAAACTTTCTCCGTCTTCAGTTTTCTCATTATGACAAAAATAACACCTTATTTATAAAAATTATTTTTACTTGTTTTTATTTCCTTGTATATGTTGTATAGAGAAAGTATAGCAGTCGCCAAAAAAATTCAAATTCGGGATTTTGACGAATGTCCACGTTTTAGACCTCCTTGAGTTCGAAAAATACATTTTTGGAAAATGTCTGTCTCTGTGACAAAGATAAATCAAAACCGCTTTGAGCTAGAAAGATGAAATATGCGATCTTTACACAAAATTTGCAGATTTACACCAAATTTTGAGTAAAATCTGTTCAGAGAAAGTCTATCTGCCCGGCTGCTCGAATATGAGTTAATAATTACAAAACGAAGAGAGATACATAAATACAATTCGGTGCGCATATTTAACATCTATAGTGTAGACACCTGTTAAATTTTGAAACAAATCCAACTATGGATTGATTGTCTATCGGTCTGCATTTGTAGAAACATAGAGAAAAATGAAGAATCGTATGTCTTCTAATCTTTTCGTTTCCGATTGTATTTAAAAATCAAAATCACGTACAGTATTTATGAGATTGAACCAGCAGAAAGTCTCCCCGAAAATTTCTCGCATACTTTTCATTATAGGTCTTATGTCCCTTCCTTCACAGAAAACTATCGACACTGGGTAACGCCGCGAATAACTTGTTTGGCATTACTGAACGGCAATTACAAAATATAAATCTTTGGCATGAATCCAGCATTTTTCCACAGTCTATCGCGAAAATGTGAACTTTGGATGCTTTGCTGTCTACCTATAGATGACAAAATTTGACCAAAAAAAATGAAGTGTCAATACAAGCAGAATTTAATTTATTTAAGATATTGCATTTGCATGCACGTGAAAGAATAAATCGATGGCCGATCAACTTTTTGACGGATTTGGCTCAAGATCTGATAAGTATCTATATATGAAAGATAAGATGTTAAACGTTGTATTAAATTTTATTTACCTAGCTGAGTCAGTTTTGTAATTATCGAATTCGCTTATACTTCCCCTGAATGGATTTCGTTCAATATTTGAATGAAATATGCAAATTCCATCATAATTCCAAGTACCAACTTTCATCCGTCTATCTCAATGCATTTTTGAGTTATTGTGTTTTACAAGACAGATAGACATAATGCCCAAAATGTGTTTTTTCGGACTCGGGGAAGTCTAAAATTTACTGATTCGTCAAAATTTTGAGTTTGGATTTTTTGACGATTACAGTACTACCACTATCCTTCGTGTAAGAAAAAGTAAATCACAAACCGGCTACTCGACCAGTAAGAAGGCACATGGAAAATTTTGAATGATCGGACCGCTTCAACAGCACCACGGGCGGGAACAGGTGTTGAGTCCTAAGGGCCATCACCGGGCGCGATACAACCCTCCCCTAAGGAAATACGTCCAATCGTAGATGGGAGCAGCCAGATCCCACCTTTCTGTGTACCCACCAGGGTGGCGAAAACCACCACCAAGCTTCTCATCCATAGTTACGAGACGACCGCCACTCCTTGGGAAAAAGTAAAAACTGTTTTAACGCTACATGAAAACTACTTTGGGTGGACCTTGTATTCTTAACTTTCATCCTGGTATAGATTATCGATTAATTTTACAAAGATGATCAGAAGGTAAAAATAATTTCATGAACTGTTAGAATACCATTATCTAATTATAAAGGCAATTATATAACTTCATATAATTTTTTTAAGAATAATTTCTGCATTTTCATCACTATAAGTGATTTGAGAACTCGATCTAAAGAGTGCCTTTCCACTTGAAAGCGATCTCAAAATTTCCTTATCATTTAACTCAGTTATACTTACAAAAAAAAAACACTATTTTTCATTGGGCATCAAGATAATTTATTAACTTTTATTGAAAAAGAAACCAGTTAATCAAAGAACAACCTCCTCTTCTTTTCGAGGAGAGATTACTTCCTGTGTTCTAATTTGGCAAAGAATCAACTATCAAGCCTCTCCTTTGATGAACAGCACTGGACTTTACAATCATAATAAAATAAAAATGATACCTTTACTGGCGTTCTTTTTGCGTAATTCCCATGAAACATTCATGAAAGTATATTTGATCCAAAATAAGAAATTTGACTTGCTCCAGAGATACAAGCACTGTTCCGTTAGCAAATTAGCTTTTACCATCATGTTCCAGTGGTTCTCCAAGCATACTTTCATAAAAGAAGATTAATCTTCTAATTCGAGTACGAGAGCATTTAAAATGCACCAAAGTTGCACTACTTACTTTCTGCTCTTTGTTTATTTTTACACGATGATCTGCGGCGGATTTTTGCATTTTGGGGGCCTTGGCAGTGAACATTATAAGGCCTCTTTTTTAATTGTCAATTTATTTCAAAAATTTCATCACATTTTTAAGATGTTAATGATTTGTTTTAAATTAATATTTTTTATTTTATTACATTTGTGAAAATATATTTGTTTTTATTTATCTATTATGACACAAGACTGCTCAACATCCACATTTGAACTCATGATTTGAAACAAATGTTTCGTTTTATAAATAATCTAATGACTAATTTCTAAATGATTATACTGGATAAATTATTCCTATTTTCCTTATATTTCATAATTTCTCTCATTAGGGGACATCTCAAAAACAAGGATGAGAAACTTCCGGTATGGTGGTTGGTTCTCGCAACTTTGGTGGGTACAGAAAAGATGGGGGGGGGATGCTACACCCAACGGGAAGAGTCGTACCATGGCTGGTGGAGGCCCTTAGTCCTCAACCGCAGTTCCCACCAATGTTCAGCAAATCCAGTTATTCATTTTTTCCGTGTGTCTTAGGGCTGGTCGGAGTAATCAATTTGTTTCATCATTCATATTCTTCACTTTGTATTCTTCAAAAATTTATTTATTTGCCAACTAGGGAAATAAATTTTTTTAGCGAACAGCTTGAGGTCGCTCTCAGCCTAGAGGTTTTAGGCAGCTGTCCAGTCTGCATATATGGAAATTCGCTTCTGTTGATGGTTATATCCATCGCGAAGAACCATATAAGAGTCTAATTGATCATAAGATGTGTGAACAGGAAACTCGAAGGGTGGTGATCCTTTCCCTTGCCTATTTGAGTTATTGTAAGACCTCAAATTAGATCTCTCTTCTAATTCCTTTGGAGATAAAATTATTTTTTAATATTTAGTTTAATGATAAATAAGTTTTCAGGTCGCCTCTATGTTTTGAGAGAGGTTTTTTTAGATTATATTCTCCTGTGATCTCTAAAAGGGACACATAATAATAATAGGCAAATATTTGTGCAATTTCCTCCTACCTGTAACCGCGACGGCCCATTTTGTGTACTACTGAAGAAAACTTTTGCATCGGCAATTTAATCAATAACCATCAATGTCATTGCTGGTACATCAAAGTAAAGCTTCCTAACTTGTGCATCGCGTTTACTTTAGTCTCATTATGAAATTGACTCACCGGGTAGTTTATTTTCTTTTCTACTTGACGAAAATTACTCCAGACCCAAAGCTGTACATCTCTATCATCCTCCCCCATAAAATAATACACGCACGCCTTTCGGTAAAAATAAATTTAAAAAAAACACAATTGCCTTTATGAGCCTCCAGAGTACCTTTAACACAGTTATTTCTTTTTTTTAATTTCTTCCCCCACTGTTGATGTCTGGCTTACAAATTTTCTGTGAAAACTTATGTTTCCCGTCTTTCCACAAAACAAAACAAAAAAAAAAGAAGGAAAAGGAAAAAAAAAAAAATTTTCTCTCTCTCTTTTACTGCAAAACTTTCCATCAGTTCCTCACAGACAGTTTCACTCCATGTTTGTTTTCTTAGCGCTCTGTTATGGCCATATTTTTAGCCGACCGGCAGAGTAACCTTAGATGACTTTATGAAAAAGCTTTTTTAGGCGCTGGCCCGAGGACCACTTAAAGGACCTCTGACGTCACCCCGCTGAAGTCTGATCTGGAGGAATCCAGATGCCTGGCTGAATGGTGAATGGGTCCCTTCCATTTGCAGAAGAACTGTTCGCACTTTTTGAACGACGCCCACTTGGTGAAATAATCCTTTTGGTGCTGAATTCGATTCTGGGCTTGAATTTTTGTACGATTGGGTGGATTCGGAAGATCTGCAAGGATTAAACTAAGTGAAAAATGGTGAGTTTTTTTAACTTTTCATGTTTTACCTGTTAAAACAAAAGGCGATTGTACTGAAACATTAATATAGGTCATGATTTTGTTCCGCTTGTTTTACATTAGCAACGGTTTGCAATAATTTGTTTTTCTACGGCGTAAATAGTTTAACATATTTATAGTGTATGTAAATAAGTGATTACTAATTGAAACACTATGTAACTTTCTAAATATAATAAAAAGTGTATAGTTTACCAACTTTTTTAAAAACTGCGTATTGAAAACTGAACGAAAAATTTCCCTTCTCATACTCCAACAACTATTTCTATCCAAAGTTTCTACCCAACACCTTGTACTATGATTGCCTAATTTTGACTATAACTGCGGTACTGATTTGTACTATGACTGCCGATGTATATCATTTTTATGCATAAAATATTTGATATGACTCGAAAAATGTCCAATACACATACATATGTTATGTATTATTCTTAACTTCTAATACAATTTATAAAACATTAAAATATTTCCCGAAGCTACTTATTTGTATAAAATGATTCTTGTCCTTTAAAAATGAATAATTAATATTCTATTTTAATCTCTTTCTAATCAATGTAAAAGTTCACACAGTTTCCACAGGGAACTCATATAATATTTAAACGATTTGCACAAAATTGATATAAAAAGACGCACTGCATGTAAAATTGTATATAACAACTAAATCAAGATATATATGTCATTGTAAATGTGTCTTATCGGTTGTTATTAATATTAATGCAGCTAATATTCATAATAATCGGTAATTAAACAGAGCTTTTAAATCGGTTAATATTATAAGTAACTGCAGTTAGTATTAATAATAACCAATTAATCCTTCTTACCATAATAAATATAATATCATAACATTGCTTAAAAGTAATTAAATGCTATTTTAAATCTTATATTATGAATTTAATGCTAATTAAAGTCACAATATTCTTTAGAATATTATGAAATAATAATATTCAGTAAGGAAATTAATAATATTCAGTGAACTCAAAAGAATATTATGAATTGTTAATATTCTTTCGAGTTTAGTTCTTTTTATAATCAATTTAATTATTATAAATTTGCACTTAGTTATGAAGTTCATTAATTAAATGACTTAATTGTATCATTTAAATACACTATTTAATTAATCCTCTGTTAGATGCAAGATTCTTATTTATAAATTAATGAGAATAGTTATAAAATGATTGGAGAACTGATTTTATATCTGCATTGATATATTGACCGTAGCAACAAGATTATTCTAGTTGTTTGATTATTGTTGGAAAAAAATCGCATTTTTTTATCAGTTTTATTAAAGTTGCATAAAAAAAAAGGCTTCTGATAATCATTCTATTCTGTAGTAGATACGACTTAAATGTTAAGTAATCAATAACTATACATTTTTTAAGGATCATTTCTTGGCCTCTTTTGAGAAAAATATTTTTCTGTAATTGTATTTTGAATAATTCCAGTAACTATTGCATAACTTTGAAAAATACTATAGAAATTTTCTTACAGAATTAATTAATTTTATTTTTCATTAAAATGTTTATTATTTGTTGCAAACGATTAGATAATGCAGTGCAAATTTATATTTTTCTTACAAAAATATCTTTTATTAATATTTAGATTAAATTGATTCACTTTTTAATTTAAAGAAAAATATTTCTGGAGAATAAAAATACGTTGATTGTCAATAGTTCTTTAACTGAATTGGGAAAATTTCGTTTCATTGCCCCCTGTTAACTGCATTACTCTTTTTTTTTATTATTAAAGATAGATTATGTCTATCTCATCATCATTATTAAAGATTATGTCTATCTAAAGATAGATTATGTCTAGATTCTTTTTATTAAAGATAGATTATGTCTAAAGTCTTTTTATTAAAGATAGATTATGATAGACTTGTTGCCATCTTGAAAATTACTGATATGTTGTTATACCAGTAAATAGGTGAATTAGATTAACTAGTTTTTAAGAGTAATATGCTTTAAAAAGAAAAATTGTTTGTTCTAAAGTAATTTTTTAAATAAAATTTAATTTTTTTATATATTATTTACCTATTATAATGAAGTGACACGAATCCAGGAAAGAGAGACCTGAATCGTATCAACTCTATGAGATATCGAGTGCCTAAAATTTCTTAAAGATATGCTAAAGAAAAAAATCCATGCTTTCACTCTTAAATTTGTTTGATGCTTAAGTAAAAATTTCTTCAATTTAAATTAAAAATTGAAAAGTTGAATTGGAAAAAAAGCAAGAGCATGAAAATAGGATGAGATATCGGAAAGAAGAAATCAAGTATCGTCTTCTTATTCTTTTATTCAACAGATGAGATTTCAGAAATGCAAACTTTAAATGACCCGTAACACTACTACAAAATTAAGGCATAATCAAATAAATAAATTAATCAATTTTGGTAATTTGTTCTTGGAAAATCAACCAAACCCAATCACGTAACTACCTCATTCAAGGCCACAACGTACAAAACTTGAATGGCGAACCGCTACGAATCACAAAAACGGTATCTGTAGTCCCTATTAAATAAACCCAGCTACTACAGTGTGCAGCTAGCTGTGCAAAATAGAGATAGCATCCATCATAGGAAAAAGGAAGCCAACTAGCCCTTCCGCCTTTCATTCTCTTGTTGAAGGTGACCCACAGATGTGTTGACTAGGTATATGAATAACAATTATTATTACTGATTTCAGTCGTCAACAACTATTTAAAATTCTTATTTTGTTATGTCATCAACAATTAACTAATCTTTTTTAATAATGACAATTAATTAATTGGGATAATTGTCAATAATTACTTTTATTTATTTCGGCGTTGTCAAATGTGGATGGCTCAAGTGAAATGAATCAATGATCTAAATGTCAATCGCATAACATTCCGGTAGCAGCTTTCAAAAGACAGTGATCGATTGATGTTTGGATTACTACTGATAAGTCTATTGCAGCTTATCAATGTCAAGGTCAGTTTCGCAGTTCCTTTTCATTAGAAATGATGAAACACGAAATCAATCATTTTTGTTATTTATTTGTGATAAAAAAAAATGTCGAATAGAATTGGAAGAAGCTCCTCCGGCATAAATTTCTTTGAAGAATATTTTCTTCTCTTCTACAGCAGCTGTCATTAGCAGAAAAAGGAGAGACATTTATATATTAAAATCCTTGAAAAAATTAAAATTCTTTTTAAGTTTTTTTGCATTAATTATTTGACATAATTTTTATTTTATTTTAAATTATCTTAAACCAAAATTTCGGTTAGAAAATGGGTATCCGAAAAAAATTTGAAAATTTTCCTTCCACACATGATAATAGAATCTTTTTAATATCTATCATCATGCATGAAATCTTTTCTTTTTTCTTTCTTGTATATGGAATATAGAAAAGGTATAATTCGAATTCGAAGTAGTGATAATTCGAATTCAAAATGGAAAAAATTCGAATTCGAAAAGACCTTGACGAATCTTTACGTTTAAGATCTCTCTAATATTCGAAATATAGATTTTTGGTATCATGTCTGTCTGTCTGTGAAATCGAAGACTTGAAACTGATTTGAAGTAGACAGATGAAATGTGGCATATGAACTTCAGACCAAATGTGTATATTTCTATTAAATTTCAAACATAATTCATTTTTAGGAAGTTTGTGTGTCTTGAGTACAAGTGAACTCGATATATACAAAACGTAAAGAGGTAGATAGATAAAATTTGGTTCACAGTCGATTCGTATCAAATTTTGAACCAAATCTGCCTAAATATTGATCGGCTGGAGCTTTTTTTCTTTCGCATATATATAAGCGCAATGGCTTAAACCAATGAAATCCAGTAGGTGATGGCTAAAATTATAATTCTATACCAAATTTTTGGTTTTAATCACTCGAATTAAGAACATACAAAGTGAATTTTCCACGACTAATTCTGTAAAAATACTAGATTCATTCCAAAGTTCTACATTGCGTAACTATTGTTCACCAATGCCATGCAAGGCATGACTGACTTTAAACAAGTTACACAATTTTGTCGCGGGAGTAGAGATTTTGGGTGCTGGATTTTTTTTTTTAATTTTTTTTTATTAGAGAGCATGCAAGAAAGTTTCGCAGAGATCAATCCCGCTGTTTAAGAAATGATATCATCTTTAAGAGAAGACGAGAAATATATCTTATAAAAAATAGCGAGAAATATATTCCTGTTCACAACTATTTTAAAATTAATAATAAATGTGAAACTTCAAGCTATTATTTGCGAATCTCAGCAATTCTAAATGTTACATTCCTCAAAGGTAATCTTTCTGAATTTCTTGACAGAGTTAACTGAAGTAAATGTTTTTTTCGGGTCTTGAACCTTCTTTGCTTCAGCCATACATTTCAATGGAGTAATTCGTTCTCCCGTGAAATAAAATGTCTAGTTTTTTAATTGGTTGTGGTTTTTTTTATTTACTATTTGTAGAGTTGCATCACTCACAGAACATGGTGATACAGCGTGAGTTTGGATAAAAAATGACAAGTGCATTTTTATTACTTGACTTTGATGTCATCTGAATTGAATTTCTTATCCGTCAGAGACTAGCGCTTGAATTTTCTCCGTTGCAATTTAATTTCACATGTAAGAAGTATAGAGAAAATATTGCGATCATTAAAATATTCAAATACGAAGTTTTGACGAATCTCCTCCTGAGTTCGAAAAAACACTTTTGGCGTTATATCTGCCTAGACAAACATAACTCAATTATTATGGTTCACAGATGAAATTCGTAAATTTCTATCCAATTTTGAGAAAAATACACCCAAAGAAAGTCTGAACTGCCCGGATCTTTGAATATGATTTAACATGATAACTACACAACGAAGATAACTAGTTGTACAAAATATGGTTCACAAATTTATCGTCTATTGGGTAGACACTTATCAAATTTTGAGCCAAATCCAAAAAGGCGTGATCCTTCTATCAGTCTGTATTTTCAGAAGCATGTAAAAGTAACAGTTCAAAAACGCTGTTACTTCAATATATTAAATTTGGTATGTGATTTCGAGTTCGCAGTTGTAATTGTGCATCATATTTTGGTTTTAATCAATTGGGAAAAATAAATATAAAGCAAAAATTGGATTTTTAGATTCTATTAATTATATGTCAAGGATTTATCGCCCAAAAAACATCCTCCAAGGATCACATTATAGATTCATTAAAAATGAAAAATTCTTGGAGAAAGTTAATATTTCATGACTATTGTACGACAATGCCATAAAATGCACTCTCTACTTTTCCCAAGGTTCACAATTTTGTATGAAAGGTGGGAGACAACACCTTTATTGTTTTTGTAATGGCACTTCTCATAAAAAAGTCCACTAACTTTAGAAGTCAATGGTTTTATGCCAAGGGTGAGTCTCTTGTTTTTCAGTAGCGCCACCTAGGGCCAAGAGTACGACTTAGCTACACACGCGTCACAACCTACAAGGGCTGGACTTCATTCATGCATTTCATTCGCTCATACACAGATCGTAATTTAGACTTGAATCAGAGAACGATCACTCCTGATCCAGTACCCCCAGTATCACTCTCGACATGGAGAACTTTGTGACCACGACAGATTTATACGCGCGCCAGCCACCACACACGCGGAAAGTCTTCGGCCGGCGGAGTTCGCACTTGCAACCCAAGGGACGCGAATCCAACGCCTACCAACCCAGCTATCTTGGCCTACATCTTTATTAGAGAATATGGGAGAAAGCTGTTGGGAGGCCTCTACCATTCGTTTAAATGCAACACTAAATACCGCGGTTTCTAAAGTTGGTACTTTAATTCGCATTATTCTGTGACTAAAGTAGGAATTTTCATGAAATCTTCCTTTATTTTAAGTATCTTAAATACGCGCTACATTTATTTACTATAAAAGAATTCTAACAAGATCCATTACTCGCTGAACTCAGACAGCTTCGTCTACCTCCCGGGATCTGCCTTAGACATTCATTCCTTCCCCATATGACAGTTGCCCGCTCTCCAATAATCTTTGTTTTTCATCGAAAGTCTTACATTGGAAGGGGCAGGTCAAAAAATTCGTCTCTTGGTCTCTTGTCAGGGAATTCACAAACGTTAGCATTTTAGATGTTAAAACTATACGTCAAATTTTATTTATCCAACTATTTGCGTCATTGAGTTATTGCGTTAAATGCCCAAAAATGGACTTAGAGATTTTGGGATTAGGAAACAGTCTCCCGTAGCGGTTGCCTTTAGAATTTTCAGGCACAGATTATAGATTTGACAGACACAGATTATAAATCTATACAGAATCTTACCATTCAGTATAAATTTGTTTCTATGTTCCTGGTACATCTTTAAAGTTTGTTTCATGATTTCTGAATCATCCTGCAAGTAATTCTGTTTAATGCTTTACTAAAGTAAAAGACTTACTTTAAAATAAAGCATTTTTTCCATTCTTTGAATGAAACTTAATTTAGAAAATTTGGATTTTATGCATTTTAACGAATGCATATGTACATTAAGATGAAGAAAGAACAATAACACATTAATCAGAAGCAAAGTAAACAAAAGATGCATGTTGAAAGCGACTTTACTTTCTCCAGTACTTTCCAAAATTTTATTTACTTATGCTATACCAATGACTTTTAAGTGTATATTGTATAATTTTTTACTTTCCGATTGCAATAGTGTAAATAGTATAAACAGATATAAGAAATACAGAAAAATAATTTTCATAACTAATTTTTGATTTATTTTTAATAAATTAATAACTAAAAATAAGTCGATAAAATTCGTTATTGATTTAGTTGCAATTTATTTTATAAAACACTTTTTCTATATCAAAATAAGTTTCTAACAAATTATTGTAATCAGCGTAGATTCGTTTAATTTTATGAAAACAAAAATACAAATGATGTAATATGAAATCTACAGAATAAAGTTTTTCTTATCTTTCAATACTGCTTGACAATCATATGTTATAAATTAGATAAAATACTGAGTTAACTGTAAATGAACAGAAAAATATGATTAATAAAGAAAATATCAGAAATCCTGTCTCAAGGACGGATTATTATAGTCTTAGCTTTTACAATAGACGCTCATTAAAAATAATTTTTTCTAAGTTCTAGACAAGATCTTTTCCATACTGATGCGATCAAACATTATTATGATAAAAGTCAATACACTTAAGTCTTGCTCCAAATAAAATATTCAACACGATAAAATATGGCAATGCTGAAATTCAGCAGATTTATTTCGTTTTTTCCTGCCGCAGAAGCGAATAGAACTAGCAGATCTGGGCGCGTGACATAGGTCCCTGGCTGAAAAGGGGCTCCAAAATATTTTTCCTTAATCTCGTGACAAATATCTTTGAAATTTTGTGACTTTTCATTTTTTAAAAAATTATAAATTAATCTTCAATAAATAATCTTTTATGTTACATTAGAAGAATACATTAAATTTTAAACGAAATTAATTTGAGCGATTTTTGATAGAATTGATTTAATTTAATTTTAAAGATTTTTTTTTAATTTTGATATTTTTTTTTCTAGATTCTGTTTTTAAACTTCAATAAGTATCTTTTGGATTACATTGAAATAATATTCTAAATTTTAATGTTTTATCTTTAATAAGTAACATTTAAAAGAAGTATTGTATTGTAATCTATTTTTCTAAATATTCGTTTAATCTTCAATAAGAAAGCTTTCGAATTACTTTAGGAACATTTTTCTAAGTTTTCATACATGATAAATATCTCTAGTTGATTCTCAATATCTTGAATAAATAATCGCATCTTTTTTTTAAAAAAAAAAACATTATTAAATAAACTCATAATTAGTAAAGAATTTTTTTTAACAATTTTCATTTATAAATCATATATAAAAGCGTATTAGACTTATATTTTTTATAAAATTTAAAGTAAATCATTAGAAAATAAAATATCAAGTAGGGTTACAAAGCTATATATCATTCGTGTCTTTTCTAATAGAACAAAATACACAGTATATTTATGTCAATAAATAATAAAAATCACAATTTTTAAATTGAAAATATTAGTAAAATATTATTACAAAAATTAGTAATTGGTTTCTTTATATTCTGTTAGAGCATATTAATTGACATGGCAAAATGCATATGTGTGTGGAGCTGTTATGCATATGTGTCTGAAACATTAATGCAAGCGGCTGTCAACAAGCTTAATAGACTACCGTTCGGGTTAGAGGATTTTGTAGGAACGAAATAAATATAATAAAAAAGTCATAAAAATTATAGGAAAATATTTTTTTTTGTAACACCAATTTACATGAAAATTTTTCCCAATCAGGGAAATTCAGTATTCTCTATTAATGCAAAGATAATTATTTTATTAACTGATAAACCTAGCGCAGCTCTCTAAGCGAAGCACATAACCTAAAGGATGTAAGTTATTTCTTTTAAATATGTGATTGTTTCATTTTTATATGTTTTTCATTAATGATTGCATATATAATAATCATTCTGAAATTTTAATTTTTTTTTTCTTCTTTAGGTGGAAGAACTGTTAACAACTGAACAAATTGCAAGTAAGTTTTACTACAGACTCATGTCATTCTTGAATCATTTTCATTTAATTTGATTTATATCAATTTCTTTAATACAAAGGCTAAATGGGTTATTTTGAAAAAAGTTTTCTATTTTTTGTAAAAAATATCATCGAATTAAATTTTGCTTAAAGTTAATATAAAAGTCTGAACTGCTTCCATTCTTAATATCTAAAGTATCATTTTCTCGAAACTCTTTAATTTTCAACGATGCATTGTAAGGAAAGTGAATCGAAAGAAATTTTACAAAAACCTATATTTTTGATGTTAAGACTGTATATCATTTCATTCTTCTAGCTTGTTACGTTTATGAAGTATCGCGTTTAAAGATAGACAAACTTAATTCCAAAAATCATAGAAGTAAGCCTAAAACGAAGATTCATCTAAATCACAAGATTGAGTTTGTTGAGGACTACAATACTTTATTTCGTATGTGAGATAAAGTCTTCCCGAAACTTTCTCGCATACTTGCTAATAAATATATAATGCTCCAATATGAAATTTTGGATCATGGGAATGCCATGATAGCTCATATTTTACTTCAAGTTCCCTTATATAAGTACTCTGTATTTTGTCATGTAGTAAAGAAAATCGAATATGTACTTTGGACGCCTTTTTTTTTTCGACGGAATAAAAGAAAAATTTGACACACACTTACAATTGCAGTCACAAAATCACATACCTAATTTCACTAATTTAAGTCATTGCGATTTTGAGCTATCGTGTTTACATGTATGCTAAAACAGAAGATCGATCATGTTGGATTTGGTTCAAAATTCGGCATGAATCTATAATTTAGATCTAAATCTGTACGCCAAATTTTATTAATCTAGTTCTCTAACTCTAAATATTCTGATCACCCTTATATAGATGAATTCTTATGAATACCGATCAAAATTTATGAGAAATTATAAATTTGATGTAAAGGCCAAATTTCATCCGCCTAGCTCAAAACATTTTTAAGTTATCATGCTCCCCGATCCCCGACTTTAACGATAAACTTGGCGACAATTTGGCAATAAATTTCTAGGCATTGTCTACAGAAATGAAAGTTCTGAAAAATGCGAGAATTCGGCCATATCTATTAATTATTGAGATCCAGGACTTCCAGGATCCAAACTTCTATGTGCGTGTTCTTGTTTTCTGCAAGTATTGTATTTATGTACACAACGGCTGTGTCTTACAATCTGTGAATCGTGCTTCCTTTTGGAATAAAGCGCCTTTTTCTGTTATCGAGTTCGTTGAAAATCCATCAGATAATTTCGTAGAAATAGGCGAAATGGAAAGCAAATCTGGCGAAGTTGTTTTACACATTATTATCAAAGTAAAATAAACCTCTTTAGTATATAGCCTTGTTTCCGATTCATTCCTTATCATTTCAAAAAAATTTTAACTCTTTATAACATCGTAACTATATAAAGTGCATTCCCTAGAGCCATAAGATAAAAAGTTTCGTTTTAATTGTAATTCAAAATCAAATGTCTTGTCAGTCAAAACACCAATTTGTTTTTCAAAATAAAATGGAAATTTGAACGTCTTTTGCAAATGACTTTAAAAGGCATAAATTCCAATGTAATGAAAAAGATAGTATTAATTGCTATGTATCAAAATATATTTGATCTTACACATCCATTAATGAAAACTGCATTTTGTTATATACTAAGGGCTAAAAATTCAAGATATATTCCTTTATGACTATTCAAAAATGAGCTTTGTGATAAAATAGCATATTATCATTACGTGTAGTACAATTTTTTAAAAATATTATAAACAGGAGCGAGAAATTTTGCACAATTGATAAATTATTATTATTCACAAGAGAAACTATAAAGGTATCGATTGAAAAACAAATTTCATTTACCTTCAAAAAATATTTATCTTTCCTCAGAAAATCGAGCATACCGAAATATGCCGTTTCATGTTTTTAAAAAATTTGAACCATCTACATACGCGTTCCACACCAGCTTTCTACATTTTTTTTAGATTATTAATATTTTGAACATTTGTTGATGTACTTCTATTAATTTCAGCAGCACCCTTTAATTCCCTATATAAATACAGCTTCGTTGAATTAGAAAAAAAAATCAGATTTTAAAATAAAAATAGTCATTTAAATTATTTTTTATCGTTAAAATTATTATTTCAACATTTAAAAATAGAATTATAATTATAATTCAAGAACCATGTGAATGAATATAATTATTTTT
>JAPMOR010073681.1:759406-769417 GCA_026543865.1 Argiope aurantia
TATATATATATATATATATATATATATATATATATATAATATTATCTTATTATTTATATTTTTTTATTATTATGTCTTTTAAAAATATTATTATATAACAAATTAAATATAGATAATAGTTACAACTTACTTATTAAGAGAAAATGAATATATTTTTCCATACAAAAAGGGTATCATATTAACTGAAACCCTCTTTAAATTGTTAATTTAATTTAATAATTTTGATATTTAAAAAAATGCAATCATATTTTTTAACTATTTTGCTTCCAAAAACTAAACTATAATCCAAGAAAGTTACAATTATTTGAAAAGTCGGAATTTTTAAAATTTTGAAATAACGTAATTTTGAATATCGTAATTTCGATTAATATTATTTGAAATTATAAGCATATTAATATGCTTAAATGATAACAAAATGGAATACAAATTTAGAAGTCATATCATTATAAGATAAAGTTAAATTAAGTCATTTACTGCATTTTGGTCCCTTGAATAATGTAGTTAAGAGAGTTTGTTACACACATTTTTTGTACTCGCAAATTCAAATCATCCCTCTACATTAACCCTACTGTACATCGTGCAGCCATTTGGCTACACGTTTTCATTTCAATTTATAAACTTTAAGTGACTGTTCCAAAGGATAGCAATGAGTGTTTGAAATTCTTTTTTTAAATGTTTTTTGATAAAAATCTGTAGAAAAGATCGATGGACGGTAATAACAGTATTAAAATTACATTTAAGTTGGAAACTTGGAAAAATACCGAGATGGCTTATGATTATATAAATAGTTCTACAGTTTAAAATATAATTATTTTTTTTCTTTGTAAAAAATGTATTGGTAAAAAGGGACTTTTATTTTTGTAATAATATTGTTATAATGTGATTTGTGCCACTGGGATATTGCTTAATCCATAATGTAACCATTTGACAAATTTTAATTTTTTTTTAATTTTACAGAAAAAAATACTTAATACTTTTTAAATATTTTTCATAAATTATATGCAATTATTCAAAACATATATTTTTATAAAAAAAAATAAAAGGTCATGAATTTTAGATTGAAACTATTGCTTTAATGTTAAAATTTATGACTATTAGACAAAAGATTTTTTTTTAATTTTACAATTAGTAATAAAAAAATATGAGTGTCATGATTATAAAAGAAAGCACGCATAATATAAATTAGCGCATTATTCTACATTTTTAACATTGAATAAACAAAATGGGACATTGTGCATGTGTTGGGGAAATATTTTGAAGTTGACCTAATTTCCTGTCATTAAGGGTCAAAGCAGACGTTTTACTTTTAAAGAAAGTTTATTATTATTCAAAAACGAAAAAGAAAAAGACTAAAAGAATCGCTCTAAGAACCACGTACACATGTTAAAAAGAGGCTTAGGAAGATCCATTCACTTGACCTACTTTCATCTAAGTGCTTTCAGGGCAGCTTTCAATGCTTCCAAACACCAGTTCCTGCATTCTGATCATTGACGTCAAATGGATTGTTTCTTTCAGAAAGGCATCGGTACTTAACTCTAATTTAAGTGAGTGAAAGACAGCTTATATAGAAATGGAAGTTCATTTGCGTGTGCATGAAGTCAGCGGTTGATCGTGAACTCCACACACAGCAGTGAATTTTACAAAAATATTTTTTAAGGACTGAAAGCTAAATGTGTTTTTCATCCATATAATGGAAACAACATAGATTTCCGCTGTAATTTTAATCCATTTTGGTAGTATTGGATTACTTTTTTAAGTTCTTCTGTTAACTCGGTTTTAATATTAGGAAATTTAAAAATTATTACCTTTTAAACTTTCTTCTGTAAGAAATATATAAAGAGAAAATATTGTAATCGTCAAAGAATTTGAACTCGAGATTTTGACGAATCGTCCCTTTTTAAACCTCCCTGAATTTGAGAAACATATTTTGGGAATTATACCGCTGAGTTGCCGTTTAATAATTCAGAAACACTTTGAACTAGATGGATAAGATTTGGTATATGGTCTTTGGCAGCTAATTTGCAGTTTTTCAGCAAATTTTGTATGAAATCCTTTCAGAGGAAATCTGTCTCTCTGATTATTGAAATATAAGATAGCACAATAACTACCGAATGAAAAGAACAAGATGGATGAAATTTGGTACATAAAGTTTGCAAACAAAATGTATAGTAGTATCAAAATTGAAACCAAGTCCATCAAGAGGTTGATCATCTGTCGTTTTGTATTTACTTCCACTTGAATGTAAACGCGATAAATCAAGTACACAAATATGTGCAATTTTGTAAGTGATTTTTATGATTACAACTGTAGTTCTGTCTCAAATTTTGTTTCCAAAAAAAAAGGTCGAAAAAATGGTGTCTAAAATGCACATTCAGTTTT
The DNA here is from genome assembly GCA_026543865.1 of Argiope aurantia. Lineage (NCBI taxonomy): Eukaryota > Metazoa > Arthropoda > Arachnida > Araneae > Araneidae > Argiope > Argiope aurantia. The sequence continues at coordinate 761,786 of JAPMOR010073681.1, forward strand.
CTGGTATTTGCGTATTAACCTCATTTCTGTGATAAATCGCCAAAGACCGCACACTAATAGAATATTACATAACTCTTGTTAACTGATGACGTGATTAATAATACACAAGTACATTTTTTAGACAGTATATGAGAAAACTTTGGAGACTACTCTACCGGATTTTTTTAACATTAGAATTAAACAAGAAAAAGATTCATCAAAATCCTTTTTTACTCTCATATACAATGAGAGTATCGAAAATATGATGAAATTACAAAATAAAAGTATCGTAATCGTATATAAAAAAAACGATATTTTGATGAATCTCCAAAATTCAGATATTCCCACGCCAGAAAACACATTTTTGGAATATTATCTTCAGTTGGTTTCTCTGTCAGACTGTCAACACGACAACTCAAAAACGCATTAAGTGCAGGCATATATTGTAGTCTTTTCTCTCCAAATTAACAAATTTCCTCAAATGTTTAGTGAAATTCGTTAATGAAATCAGTCTGATCATATGTTCACGTTCATGTGTACACGGTTATTCAAAAAGACAGATGGTTGGATGAGATTGTGGGTATAAAGTTAGACTTTAGAATTGTACTCATATAACAACTTTTGAATCCAATTCGTCCAAGTGTCGAACACCTGTCGCGCGGTCGTATATTTGCTTGTATATGAATCAAGCAAATAAAATTAGATGTAGTCTTGTTACTAATATTATAGATCTATATCCAAGTTCGAGCCAAATCTCTGCAAAGAAGGGCATCCAAAATATATACTCAGTTTTCTTCAATGCCCTATTAGACACAAGATATCAAAAGTATACAAAAAATAAATTCGATATGTATTAGTGTACAAAAAAATCGAGATAAATATATTCTTGCATAAATATATTTTAAAAATTGTTTTTATAAAGACTTATCAGCTGTAAGCTTCAACATGAACTGAAGGATTGCGCAATACTTATCAACGTTACATTTCTTTATTGTTTATCCCCCTGGAATTAGAACCAATTCAAACCAAATCCTAAGAGATTGAGGAGAGAGGGATGCAGTAGCTTCTGAGGGTAAAGACCCCTGAGCACCCGAGGGCATAAGTCGGACTTTAGCTCAAATGAAAATGACAGTCACACACTCTCTTGGACAACCCCTTTCTTCAGGGGGAAACGGCTCTCTCACACACCTCACAGACAGAGCACAGCTTAAAGAGCAATCATGCCAGAGGCACAACTTGAACCCGGGACTTCCAGATCACGGGGAATACGCACTAACCCTAGGCCAAGACGCCAGCTGTCTTTATTGTTTCAACCAATTAGTTATACAAATTTTGCTGTTGAGACTGCTAAAACTTTCCCTGTGGTTCAGTTTGATTCATGTGTCGTATCGGTTTGACACAGAAAATCTGAAAAATTGCCGCTGAGATAAAGATGGCAGATCTGGCACAGGCAAAGCGTCTGGTTCACAACTGGCTTAAGATCAGATGATAATGTAGTTAAGAAAATGGAGTTTTTCTTTCTTCCAGAAAGGAGGGTGATCATGTATCCACGTTCCGATTCCAAGATATAAAAAAAAATTATACTAATGCTTATGCAGCCAAAATTCTCTTATTTTATGTAAAATGTTTGATACTCTACATTTTAGCGAGTATTTACAAAACACTTTGTTTGACTCATATAAATCTTTGGTCCGGTTTTTGATTAACGCTAGATTATACAGGATTTTAAAATAATATTTTTATTTATCTCTGGTTTTATCTAAATAAAGAATGGATAACAGGCGATGTAATTGCAATTCACAATGACTCGTACTAAGCCAAAAATATTTCTTTTACATGAATATAAAATTAAAATGCTAAAAAAATAAATAAATGCGTAATTCCAAAAAGAAGCAAATTAGGTGGAAGGTAAATTAATAAAAGAGAGTTAAAGAGTCCCAGATCTTAATTTTTCTAATGAATAAGGATTAATAGTTAACTTTGCAGCTCTGACAGAGATGTAAAATTGCCACTTTTTTGCCATTTTTAAAAATTTGTTCAATTTTCAAGTACATGTTGTTTTGCTATATCGTTTTTGACAATCAAACACACAATTTTTAAATACTACATTAAAGCAGATTGAAATATAATTAAATATGCTCCTGTTCAGTGGCAAATACTGGCTAGAAATATTCGAAGATCTAAATTTTTATCCCCAAAAATAACTATTTTTGTTTCTCTTTCATATTTTATAATCGTAATTTAATTTCAATGACTTTTAAAAATGATAAGAAATTTATGTTTTTCTCTTCTCCATGTTAAGTTTGTTTTGGTTTGGTTTAGTTATATTAACGTCCCGTTTTAAAGCAACACTAGGGCTATTTTGGGACGGACCTCGTAATTTTGAACCGCGGTCAGATAACGAGGACGACACCTGAGCTGACACCCCCCTCTCCACACCACTCCACACCAGCAGGAGGACGTTTGGTCATGACGGATTTAACGTACAACAGACCCCCTTACACCCATGTTAAGTTTGTTCTTCTCAAATAGTGTACCATTCAAAAATTTTATTCTGAATTTGCGTCCTCTCTCAATTTCTCTTTGTCTCTTTTCCTTTGTGCAATTTTTGAATAGGCATCATTCTATTAAACTGAATCCAAATTCGAAACTCCAAGATTCAAATTTCTATATTATAATATGACTGAATCTTAAACTATAAAATCCAAGCTCTCTTAATTGCACTTATTCCTACATAGACGTAAATTCTTTCAGCAAGGGTTGAATACGAATAGAATCAATTCACAACACATAATATTCACACGCGCTTCTGGACAATAATGTCAGTCTTGTTCCCTTGCAAGATTCGCAATGCATTCGTAACTTAAATCGGAGATATGAGTTGATGATTATCACTTAGATGATTATCACGTGAACAGGAATTAGCTCCATTGATATTGAGTACAAATTCGAGTTGAATAAGAACAGTCTTTTTCAGAGAATAATTTCAGTTTAAATAAAATCTGATTTGCAGTTTCTAAAATTAAATTTAAGTATTTTCTTAAAATCAGGCTGTAAGGTAAAACATTCAAAAAAAGTATTTATTTTACCAATTTGTAATAATTAAATTACAAACTTTAAAACAACTGATATTTAAACTAAATAAAATCCCCATTAGATATATTCTATACTATTTTGTGATTTTACACCCTTATGGATTTTGCATTTTTTTTAAAGAAAATTATCAATACCGAATTATTTTTAAAGTATTAAGAATTCTCATTTTTGGCAGAGAAGATTTTTTTTTAATTTTATTTATTTATTATTTATTTATTTTTTTTACAATACAAGAATCTGTGGATTTTTTCTAAATTCATAAATGGAAAATTTTAAGTACTCCAATAGCAGTAATGATAATAAGATTCTAAAATAAATTTAAATAGCATCCTTGTTATATTTAAATCAATGAACAATTTTTTCGGTATTGATAAAGCAACACGTTAAAAATAAAACCACCAATTATTAGAATGTTCCATCTTGTTTTATTATTTTAACTTATAATAAAATAATGATTTTCAAGAAAATTATTAAATATGCATCATTCTTATGCCAAATGATTAAAATGATTTCGTATTTACGTGGTGAAGGGTTTTTCATAATGCATGCATTAGATGGAAAAATTCGGAAAAAGGCTTGCAATTGGAAAAATTTGGGCAGTTCATGTTAAAGATAATAAATTTTTAAGAAATTCCAAATAATGTTCTTGTTATAAATAAGGCAATGTTGATAGAGATACATTTTTTAAATATCCTAAATATATAAAATAGCAATTCTGCCTCGCAATATATGCAAGATTTGTCTAAGTGATCATAAAAGTGTAAAAAAAAGTACAGATAACGAAACATATTACAAATTTTTTATTGGTTTGTTTTTAAACTAAAGATTAATATACTACAGTTAAAAATACAATAGCTAAAAATTCTTTACGAATTATTAGTTGAAAAGCTTTTTTTAAAGAAAAATTAAAATATTTTTAAAGTCTGCTTGTTTTTCTAAAATATGAAATAATTTAGTAAGGAGATTTTTATGCTTTTAAATTTTTTCTAAGTTTCTTAAGTTAAGGTAAAACAATCCTGCCACACTTTCGGTTAAGTTAAAAACAAAATTCAAATGTTTTTGTATTTACTTAAAATACATAAATTCTAAACTTAAAAAGAAAAGATATTTTTTCCTAAAATTTAGTCAAGAAATGAATAAAGAACAATGGTAACCTCAAAAAAAATTTGTAAAGAAAATTGAAAGGGAGAAAGAAATGAGGTTCTAGTAGACAAATAACAACAAAACCCATACTAAAAGAAAAAGAAGAAAAACAAAAGGAATTGAATATTCTGGACAAACTAATTTTCGAAACAAGATTCGTCTGCTTTGAAAATAAGCAGTAATAACATTGTTTAAAAACTGAAATGTCAGTTCTAAATTTCTTTTTCTTACTGCGTAAAAAATTTTTTAAAATAGAATTATTTCTAAAAAAAAAAAGTCCTATTGTTTCATTCGTTGAAAACCGTGTTTAACTTATATCTTTTAGTTATAAAACAAAATAAGAAAAATGATTGAGATATATTCAACTTAAAAGAATTTTTTAAAAAAACGTTTAATTTTTCTTTTTATCTATTTTAATAATATGTTGCAGAATTAATAGTTTAACGGTTCATTGGCAGCGATAATACCAGGATGATTATTCTCATAAATCATCTAATAATTTAAAACCCATTCAAAACAGATTTTTACAACTCATTGTTCGTAAAATATTAATATGCAGAAATATGAAAGCATTTTCATGATAATTTCAGAAGATATACATATTCAGAAAAAACCTTTATGTAATTTAGCAGACGATAATTTAAAGAAAGCTTTTTAAAAGAAAACTATTTCCTCAATAAGTCAATAATAATAATAATAAGTTATTATAATTTTTAAAAGGGGGATTTTCAACGTCATAAAAAGATTTTGCGAACATGTGTATGGAAGCACAGATCTATTTTCATTTATTTTTTCTTGCTCATAATTATCAACCACTCTAAATGCCGTGGAACTGTTCAGTAAATTGTTGATATTATTACGCAAAATTAAAATTCCACTAAATTCGAACGATGGTTTCACCTATGTGCATGATGTAAAACGATCAGCAGGTCTCAATAGCAAATAACTACATTTATTAACACGAAGACACAGACGACAAAACACAGCCGAGATGTACACAAGCAGCACACTTAGAACAAACAGCAGCCCACAAGTAGAAATCGGTAGTAAACGGCAACCACAGCACACAAAGCTACCAAACAATACTCATCAGGAGGAGGGAATCTACATAACTACTCTCTACGGTCTCCCCAACCCCCTGCTATTCTCCACTGTCTCCTCGCTTTAGCTGTACTCAACTGTCGACTCACTACTTGCGAATGGCTACTCCATACACGACTCGATGCTACTTCAATACTTGTCTCCAAAACTCGACGAACGATACTAATTCTCAATCTACAAATCGCTTGATCTCCACTCAACGTTTGCGCTTCGCTGGACTGATCCAACTAATTCGCCATTGATTCGTTATACGACTCTATACTCGACTGTATTCGGCTTGTACTGCCGACCTTTTATAATTTCCGGAGCAGGGTAGTGAAAGCTTTTGATCAATTAAGCATATCACAGCTCCTATTGGTTATATCGCCAAATTTCCTGAAGATTCTAGTATCATCCATTTTATCGCCAAAGTCGCCAAATTCTTTGCCAAGTCGCCCAGCCCAGGGGCCATTGATCCTGCATCCGATCAGCATCCATCAAGAGTTTATCGCAAAATGGTCTTTCCTTCGATAGAACTAACTGTTCTAGGGAGCAATATTACGGATTCGTAATAACATCTATAACAATTATTGTTATTTATATATATGAATATTTATTTATTTCCAGTGTTGAGAAAGGCCTTCGACATGTTCGATCGAGAAAAGAAAGGCAGCATACAAACAAATATGGTAGCTACTATTCTCCGGACTTTAGGCCAAACATTTGAAGAAAAGGATTTAAAAGAACTTATAGCAGAAATCGACGTAGATGGTAAGTTAAAGTTATCACTTTAACAAAATAAAATGCCTATGAATGTTTAATAAATTGAAATAATTCGTAAAATAATGCGATCATTTTTACAAAATAAATTTTGATAAAATCTCGGTTACCTGAATTTTCTGGAATACTTCTATTCAAATTACTTTTCTTTTTAAAACAAAAAACAAATCAAAGCAATTTTCACCTGTATTTCATTATTTTCGCCACAGTATTGATAGAATTAGTTTAATTATCAACTTTGATTAACTTTATATTATCACAACAAAAGAAGCTACTTTATTTAAACATAAAACATAGAGCATTGTATTGGTAACAAATGGACTTGCTAAATGGTGAAATCGGTTCAGGCATTTATCTGGGCACAAAGTCAAAATTTTATTTTGGTTTATCTCTCGAAATAGATGTGCCATGGATGTGGAATCAAGTGGCCATGAATTTTCATAAAAAATGAAGAAAGCAAAATCAATACAGTGGCTGCATCTGAAGAAATATGTCAAGTTTGCCTACTTGGAGAATGTGCAGTAAAGTAGAATGAAGTCATGAACTTTCATATAAAATAAAAGTTTGATTTGTGGTTGAAACTGGTTCTTTGCTTTTGCCAATTACTTTAAATTAACAGATCAAAAAAATATTTTATTATTTAATTCTTGCATTATTCAAAATTAATTTCAAGGGGCCAAAAATACAAAGGAAGTTGATACACCATTGCACAATAGACAGTTGAACAAAAAATTTGCTATGAACTATTTTCTGTAATCTTAATCTGTAAAACAATTGTACATATAAATTTATTATTTACACATCTGTAAACAATTGTATAAATAATTAGTACATAAATAACGATAATAAGATATATAATATATAAATCATTTCTTTAAATGAGTTTAAATTTCAGAATTCATTTCTTTATGTCTTTATTCCCCTATATGCAATTAAATTTCTTTTAATTCGAAAATTCATTTCTTAATTTGTCATACATTTATTTTTTGACGAAAAAGATTTTCCTCAGTTTTCAATTATATCTGATCAAAGTATTTATAAATTTTGTTTGTTATGAAAAGTAGTTTTCCTCAATTTTGAAAACTTGTCATTAGTTCGTGAACTTTTTTACACATTTTCCTCGTATTTAAATATTTCCTTCAATCTCTTGTATGCAGTTCATCAGCTCCATTGTTCTATATTCTTTGTTAAGAGAATCATCATGCTTGAATGCCCCTATTCTATTTGAAAATAAATCTGTATCTTAGAGTTTGTTGTTCTTTTCTATTGTCTGTTCTTTTAAAATCTCAAGAACTACTTTGTATACTTGAATATCAAAAAAATATTTCTAATAATAAAATTTGTCATTTTTTGTGATTTAAATAATTTATTATTTTATAAGATTACTCTCATTTTATACAATTAAATTACAATCTAAATTGAAACTTGGTAAGTGAGATAAAAAAAACCCAGCTGAAATACTTAGTTTAAATATTAATTTTAATATATCTATCTACGCACGAAAGAAGATTTTATAAGCTTATTTCGTGCATTCGCTTCCATTACTCAAGCCTG
>JAPMOR010073686.1:0-15365 GCA_026543865.1 Argiope aurantia
TTTTTTTTTTTGCTCAGAGATTCTAGACAAAATAAAGAATTGGGCGAAAATGGATTGGCGCCGTCTTGTGTAAGAAGCAAACGCGAAGTAATTTAATTCTTCGGAATAAGTAATATTCGTAAAAAGGTTATCAGAATATTCGTACTTATTTTTCTTTTGATAAAGAGTCTATTGATACTTTAAAGAAATTCACTTACTATGCGGGAAGTTGTCGTTGTTTGGAGATCATTCAGGCAAAAACAATCTTGGCGAGATTCTAATCCTTGGCGAGGAAGTCTGATGATTCCAGTTAGGCTTAGCAAATGCGTAAAATTTTCAAAAGTATTTAAAGGTTTAGGTTCGTATCCTACCGACTACGCCATATAAGGTTGAATTATGAATCAACTTGTTAATAATTGAAAAGTAGTTTAGTAAAAATAAACATTTAATTAGAATAAAGATTATATGAGCGATACACGTCTTACTTCGTTTTTACATCTTACTCCATTACATATTGATGCCAATATTCATTTACAAAATATATTAAGATGAATACAATTACGATTATTTAATCGATTCACTTTATGTGAACCTTACACGTGGTAACTAATTCTTATTTACATTCATTTTCAAATGAAACAAGAGGAGATGGACGCTCCGAAGCCATCTCGCATACTTTCAAATAAGTGAAGTATAATATTAACCGCATGGCATTGGCGAACAGTACTTAGGAAAGAGTCTAACTGTTTGAGATATTTGGCGATTTTTTTTAGGCGTAGAAGAGAATTAATCACTGGTTAACGCACAAGTACTTGAAAACTCGAATACGTACTTTGTACAATTATAGTTCTCTGTCAAAATATTAGAATGGTCACTTACAAAATTTTGTATATTTAATTTATCGACGTATCAAAATATATGCACATATAGAGTGCATATATTTTGATAAATATATGCACTCTATATCTGCTATAAGTCTTAACCAAATTTCTTTGACCTTAATTGTTACACTTTTGAATTATCGCGTTTATATGCAGTACTGACAGACAGATAGTCTATCCGTAAATCCGAATTTGATACATATCTACGCACTTTATATGCTGATCCAAAATTTATCTATTTAATTCTCTTCATTTTGCAGTTATCATATTAATTTATATTTAATTAACCTATAGATATACAGACAGTCCTTCTCAAAATGAATTTCTTTCAAAATGTGATAGAAATATACATATTTGGTGTAAAGATAATATATCAAATGTTATCCGTTTAGACCAAAGCTGTTTTTTTAGTTATTATACCCCATTCCCCCGAAAAAAATTCCAAAAATGCGTTTTTTTTTTAACACGGGGAATTCTGAAATATAAAGATACATCAAAATATCGAGTTTTATTATTTTTTTGACGATCACAATACTTTCGTTTTGTATATTTCATATACAATAAATTATGTATAAATTATTGACAATCACAATGCATGAATCGATCTCCTAAATAGTTTACAAACATATGAGAATGAAAGCGATATGGTTATAAATATTATCAAGTTAAAAATTTGTTTTAAAAATCTTTAGAACTTATATCATACAATATGTGCAAAACGAATTTTGCTCAGTTTTCCAGGTATATTTTTTTTAGTAAAATTGTGAGGGGGGGGGGGGGCTGAGAAAATATTTAGATACGAATCACATGCTAATACATATGAATATTTTTCAAATTTATTTCATAGGAACTGGTAATTTAAAATAAAAAATCATGAATGCACTTAGTTTATTATGTTATTTGAAACAATCTGTTATATTACAGTATTAATTTTACAGTTTATCTATCCTTAGTTATATTTTCGAACTTGCAATCAGTTTTACCATGGTGAAATCGGGTCCAAGATGGCTCTATATGAACACTGTCAGCATGAGAGGAGATGGGAAACGGCTCTATTAGTTAGTTATAAAAAATGGTTTTTAATATAAAATCGCGTTTTTCTTCAGAAAAGAACCCTATATAAATACACTTATAAAGCAAAGCCTTATCTAAATATAAAATCGCGTTTTTCTTCAGAAAAGAACCCTATATAAATACACTTATAAAGCAAAGCCTTATCTAAATATAAAATTCGATCCAAATCATTCCAGCCGTTTACAAGTTATTGCATAAATTTATATATGCATATAAAGAAATTGCTTGTATAAAGTTATAAGATATGGCCAGAAATGATACAATAAATATATTTAAATCCCGAACACACGTATATCTTTATATCAGCATTGATTTCTTTCCTATTTTTATAGAAAAAATTACTGAAATTCAAATACCAGGACGAAAGAAAATAAGTTTTAAAATTTCAAGGAGACATCAGAAAGGTTGAAGAAATTCAGGAATAAAAGAAAACTGGCAGTTTGCTTGACATTGGGTTATATTTGTGAGTCAACAGGCCTTTAACCGTAAACTTCAATACCGAACACATGTTAAACCTTTCTTCAGTTTATTGCTCCATATCCCTAATGCAAACGCATCTGACATATGTGAAAGTTGTTTATCTGAAATATTTGAATAAAAGAATGAAATTGGTTGACGTTGTTTGCTAGTTTGTTTGGAAGCAAAATGGCTCTATTGTTGCTTTCCATAGAAATGTTTACAATTCAAAATTTATTTGCATTTGGGAAAGGAGGTAGTTGAATTTTTCTTTGCGTTTTTTATAGAATGATGAGCTTTTTTTTTTTTTTTTCATTCTTTTTCTGAAAATTGGCAGCAAGTTTGATGGATGTAAAATCTTGTTATGGAGAGAGTTTAGAGATGAACAATTGAATATAACTCTTTTTCTTGCGGTTCGAAACAAAGAAATATATATATAAAAAAATGAAACATTATACAAAAGAAGGAATTTATTCAAATTTCACGATTCTCTAATTGAAAATGCGCATTATTCAATGAGATGCAACTTTTTAAAAATTGTTCCAAAACATAAAACCAATAAGCTTGCATATATTAGTTTCTAAATATAAAAATAAAAAAATCTTTACTAATTTTTTCACATGTGGATATTTAATCACAATATATGAGAATTCGATATATATATTTTTTTCTTTGCATAATATGCGCTCATTTTGATGGGAATGCACCAATGAAATTACATTGTAATTGAAAAATTCTGTGAATAACTGCAAAGATCGTAAGTTGTGCTAAAATATTGCTACAGAATACTAAAAAAGATATCCCAGAACATATATTCATTTTCAACTAATTATCGTTACTCGGAATAAAAATATTTTTATGTTGAGACTTATGGCACTTTACAAGACAGCTGGCAGTTAGTTATCTGTCACCGATTTAAGTCGATGAGTGTTCTTGTTTCTTCAGCAGCGCCAACTAGGACAAAGAGTACGAGTTAGCTACTCACACGTCACAACCTTTTTTACGGGGCAGACTTTATTCATGCATTTCCTCCACATATCGTAATTTAAACCTGAATTAGAGAACGGTCAACTCTGAACCAGTACATCCAGTGGTATTACTCTCGAAATGGAAGACTTTGTGACCATGATAGATTTATATGTACGCCAGCCATCACACACACGGAGAGTCTCGGCCGGTGGGGTTCGAATTCACCACCCAAGGGATGCGAATCCAACGCCCTACCAACCAAGCTATCCCGGCCCATGTTTTTATGTATAGCATAGTAATTCAAAAAACTAATATTGTACAAATTGATATAACATACGTAACTCTTTCATACGTAACTCTCCCCGTACTACACACCTTGATTGTTAGCCTCAAAGGTCTTTTCAAAAAGGGGTTCCACCGTCTTACATAAAAAACCTACATTGAAAATCAATGATAACCACGATAAGGGTCTGCGACAGCCTAAAAATAATAGGGGTTAACATTGACAATAAATTATCTTGGACCGCCCACATTTTATATTTAACAGACAAAGCATTAATTTTAACTTCCAATTTTAACAGAGTTAGCCGAACCAATTGGAGTGTAGACAAAAAACTGATTAAAACTTGGTATAAAACAGTAATAGAAAAGAGCCTGCTTAGGGGGCAAGTATTTGGGGCGGGGCCCTAACCAATCAACAAATTAAAAAGCTACACTCTATACAAAGAATTTTCTTGGTCCGGTTTTTAAAAGCATATAGCACAACCTCCACCAACGTTCTTAATATATTAAGTGGAATCCCCCCCCCCCTCTTCATGTTGTGGCCAAAGCCGAACACATAAAATTTCAGATCTGGGTTGTCAACTCCGACAAATATAATTCATTAATAGAAACAATAGACCTAGACAGGCATATCAACATTAAAAATCTTCCATCAGAAAATAAAAAAATAATACTGCCTGAAAAATAAAGAATACTGATTATGAGATATACACCGACGGATCCAAATTGAATGACGAAACAGGATTCGCGGTGTGTATCTTTTAAAATAATATTAATACAGAAAATGTTAAATTTAAACTACAAAATTAAAATTCTGTTTTTCAGGCGGAACTGGCCGCCATCGTTTTTGCGGCCAGGTGGGCTGTCAGACATAATATCAAGGTAAACATCTTTTCTGACAGCCTTTCATATATTTCCTCCTTAAGGAGTTGCAACGCCAGATCAAAAGTAGTAAATAAAATTAAAAATACCATATTAGCAGCAAAGGGGTTGATCGGCCTTTCGTGGGTTAAGGCCCACGAGGGAAACATAGGTAACGAGTTGGCCGATCAACAAGCGAAAGAGGCCACAACTAATGGGATTCCCCAAATCATCCCTGCCCCCTATTCACACCTGAAAAAGAAATTAAAAAATTTAATACTAAGTGACTGGAGACTCTACTTTAATAAATACGAGTCTCCATCAGGGGTGAGGGTAAGAGAATTTCTGGACGTGGTGAATGAAAAATTTTTAATAAGTAATAAATTTTTAATTTATTTTATTAGTGGGCACGGTCCTTTCCCGGCCTATCTCCATAGATTCAATTATTTGAGCTCACCTGTGTGTTCATGTGGTCCCCTCGGTGACCCAGACCATTATATTTTTCCTTGCCGGTTCACATCAGCTTTTCACATAACTGATTCGGCTTCGGAGCATAGGAGGACTTGGATTAAAAATATTTCTAGGAATAGGCTGGCTGTCGCAAAAATCATTGAAGCGTTCAAAATTAATAGGAATATTTGCGATTCGCTGACCCGCTCAGGGGAGTTAGACTGAGAGTGTGACTGTATATTTTTAAACCTTTTAACTTTTTATTATCCTTAATCCTTTACTTTTAATACTTTGACGAATACCCTTTTTATAACAGACAAATTTGCAGAACTGGTATTTTAGATTTTATATATATTGGTCTCTTCATCACTTTTATGATTGACCTACCGGGGGCATTAGCGGATAGTCAGGGGTTTAACAGACTACTCCGAATTCTTTGGAGTTTCTAATTAATGCAAATACATACAAGGATACTTATGCTGATTCTATTTTTATATATAGACTTTTGTATATATATATATATATATATATATATATATATTATCCCTTTTACCATGATAAGATTTTAATTATTTAACCAGTCACACCTCTTTCCCAAGGTACCATCAGTATCTTTTTAAGTTAATGTGCTTTCACATTATTGGTTTTATTGCTTACTGTATATCACTACCCTATTTAATTCATATTTTGCATTTTAAAAATTTTACTTACACTGACATTGGGCTTCTTTTAGACCCTTTTTTATATATAGACTTCTATATTTATATACAAGGTGGCCATAATTAAACTGACAGTGCTCACAGTGTTCTGTAGCGCGATCTATTTGCGAGAATGAAGCCACATTTTGTAGGAAGATTAAACAAAACAAGGGACGAAGGATTCCGCGAAAAAAAAAATTAGTTCCAAAAGTCACCGCTAGGGGAATATGTGGCGCTGTGTAATAGAAAATAGAATGTTAAAAAATGCAAATCAATACGGAAATAAAATTACCTTTTATTTTGCACATTCAAATCATGTTCATTGTGGCTGCCGTGTTTGTGGATCACACACATATTGCATTCTGTGCACAGTATTCACAACAGCAGAAAGTAACATGTCTGCAGGAATCTCCCGTACAGTCCTTGATATGTTATACTTCAACTTAGCCAGGTCCTGAACAACTCCTTGATAGACCTTGGACTTAAGGTAACCCCATAGCCAGAAGTCACATGGCGTAAGATCAGGGGGCCGAGGTGGCCATGCAGTTGGAAAGCAGCGGCTAATGACTCTTTCTGTTGTGAATTTCTGTCGTAGCAGCTGTTGTACCTGTAAAGCAACGTGTGGAGGGGCTCCATCTTGCATGAAAATGATTTCCCCTAGGCATTGTCTTTGCTGAAGTGCCGGAATGACAAAGCTATTCAACATGTGGCGATATTTCTCTCCGGTAACAGAACAGGTTACCGGTCCTGTCGGGGTAATGTTCTCATGGAAGAATAGACCTATGATAAATTCCGCTGTGAACCCACACCAAACGGTTACCTTTGGTGAATGTAAGGGAATTGCTGTGACTGCATGTGGTGATGTGTCATCCCGAATTCGGCAGTTCTGGGTATTCACAGTTCCATTCAGGTAAAAATGGGTCTCGTCTCCCCATAAGATTTTTCACGGCCAAGCATCATCCACCTCAATTCTGGCAAGAAATGTGAGAGCAAAAGTCAATCGCTTATTGTGGTTGGTGTGGCATAACTCTTGTACGCGGCTGATCTTTTACGGATAGAAGTAGATAATCTTTCGTAAGATTTGCCATACCGTACTGTAAGGCATATCCATATTCCGAGCTACTCCACGAGCGCTAGAAGTGGCAGCAATATTGTCTTGTCCTCTGTCGACAATCGCCGTGGAAACTGCTTCGACTGTCTCCTGTGGTACAGGTTTTCGTCCTCTGCCTGACTGAACCTTCACAGAACCAGTTTTCTCAAACTTCGCAACCATTGCTTTTAGCCCATTAACTGACGAAGGACCGTTACCTTTACGCATTTTTTTGTGCTTTCTAAAAGCACGAAGAGAGGCTGACGCGTTGCACTGGTTGAGGTAACAGAATTTGACCAGTAAAGCACGCTCGACTAAAGAAGGAGACATTGCACATAAACTTTCAGTCCGATTGTTTCGAAAAGTTGCCTTTTAAAGCCCAAGCAGCATGAATAAAAAACTTCTTCTGCTCAGAGTTCTCTGTTACACAGTAAGTGAAATTGCAGATAAAGAGACTTTATCGGTGTTTATGTAAATTTTTCGATTTTTTAAAAGTGTTGCCATATTGCACTTGAACTAAATCAGCAAATGTGCAAAATAAAAGGTAATTTTATTTCCGTATTGACTTGCATTTGACAACACTCTATTTTCTATCACACAGCGCCACATATTCCCCTAGCGGTGACTTTTTTTTTTTTTTTTTTTTTTTTTTGCGGAATCTTTCGTCCTCCGTCTTGTTTAATCTTCCTACAAAATGTGGCTTCATTCTCGCAAACAGATCGCGCTACAGAGCACTGTGATCATTGTCAGTTTAATTATGGCCACCCTACAGAAGGTTTTTTAGCAAGCTTTTTATATTATGACTAGCCTATAATATTAAGCTTATAGGTCCTCAATTTTATTATCTTTCACTGCTCTCCTCTAAAAATTCCCTTGAAAATAGATAAGTCCATTTGTCGGTACTACAACAATAACCACTTCAATAAGAACTAATTACACGCTCCTGCTATTGACGAGGCCCCTCTGGTTTATATTCATATACACATTTCTACCCCCCCCCCCATCTCTAAAATCCCTTGGCATTGCCAAACAATTCACGCTTTTCGTCCGGAATGGAGTTTTATGTAATTTTAAATCTCAAGTTTTAAAACATTTTAAATTTTTAAACTTATGAAACATTTTAAACTTTTAAAGCATTTTAAACTTTTATGTCTTTCAATTTTAACTTTTATTAATGTTTGGTTCCTTGTATTAGGAAAGACCCGAATATGAGGATAATTTTAGGAGTGAACTCTGGCTGAAAAAATTTTTAATGGATGCACCTCCTGGTTGAGCTGGAGTTGTGATATATGGGATTGTGGTTCTTTGATCTAAGTGTAAATATTTTTTTAAGTTGTATATTTTAAATATTCAAATATTTAATACATATATATTTTATTCCATGTTTGTGATTTTGAATTTAACATATTTATTCATTTTCGTGTTGTCTGTGTGTTTTTGTTTTCCAGTGTGATGTGTCGTCTTCTTTTGTTGTGGGGCCATGCTGGGGGAGGTTGTGCCCACACCACCCTCCAATTCCACTTCGTCTCAAATTTGACAAATTTTTCTAAGTCCATCGGAACACAGGACAGCAATAAACTTTAAAAAATAAACCCCCGGCTTGGCTACTACTGCCAGCAAGGGGCGGGTTGGGTTATTTTAAATTAAATTAATAAATTACAAAATAAATATAAACCATATACCTATAGCCAGGGGGGCCCCCGGTTCCCAGTTGGTCCGGTCTCCAGCCATACCTGCAAAACAAGAAATAGAAGATAAAAACAGATAATAAATATTGTTAACCTGGGGTTCCGATGGTGAGATGAAACGTAATGAGATGAAGTTAGGGGGAGGGTAGAAATAATTAGAAACTTAAAAACTAATAATATAAGATAACAGAATACCACCTGTAGTCACTTCCCCTACAATAGAAATACAAGTAATTTAGACAATTTATAATAAATATAGCTATAAAAGCACGGGAATAATAAATAACTACATCATACTTCCATCCATGATAGTAAAATAGCCCGACGGGCCTTCCTCCTCCTCCACGGCCCGCCTTTACCTTTTACCTTTTTACCTATGTTTTTAATAAAATACCAATGTATTCTTGCCCAGATGTGGGGCCTTTCAAATACTCCCCACCGTTGTGGGTTGAGAAGCTGTCAGAATATCTATGTGTTCTTAATCCTATGTATTTTAAGCACTGCCCCTATTCTGGGCAATGATTGTAAAATTTTGAGTGTTTTAAATAAATCTGATCCGAGGGTTGGGCTGGCCCGTGAATCCTTGGCGTGCTAGGCTGGATTTCATCCCTATTCCTCCCACTAAAGGTTTTACACCCAATTCGGGTGGGTAAACCGGGTGGTACGTGGGCATCAACACCTTGGTTGGATGTCTTTAGGCCATGCTTACTTGCAATCGTTTGAAAATGAAGTGCATATCAGTCTTTCTCTTCAATTCGTTGAGGTACCGTTAAATAATAACTTTAAACAAATAAAAAACATTGCAATATAAATGTGAAACAAAAATTTCAAAAAATGATGGTGGAAAAGAACAGAGTACCTTTATTAATATATTTAAAAATCGTCTGTCTAAAATGTTAAAGTCAATAAAAGTTTATAAAAAATTGTAGATAAACGAATCTGCCATCACTAAAATTTTGGATTTTAAGATGGTATTTAAATATTACTTGTAAAATAATTTACTCCAAATTTATTCTGAAAATGGTAAAAATCTTGTATAATTTTTATTTAATTGAATACTACATTACTACATTAAATTTTGCACTTTGAAAAGTTGGCGATGTTCTGTTTCTTGGCCTGTGCAATTTTCTTGCCGTGTACAGAATTTAGCAGAAATAGGCTCAATTATTTAAGAGGAATGTCTTATTTATATTAAGACTATGCAAACTGTTCTTTCTAATCGTTGTCTAAGAGTAATATCTAAGTCGATATTAATAGACATATACCTGCAAATAGAAAAACGTTTTAAAAGATATAAGAAATAATATATTGCTTGTGTTAATAAATATAATGCCGAATAAGTTACAAAGTCTAAAGTTTTATACAATCATTCATTCGCATTAATCCTAATTTGTGAAATATATTTGATCAATTAAACTTTTTTTAAAAAAGGTTCACTCATCTGAGATTTTAACTAAATGAATTATGAAACTTTAGATGTTATTAATTTAGTCGGTATTAGGTGATATCAAGGAGGAAAAATCCTTCAATCAAAGTGCACCGCCTGTTCGAACCAGATATTGATAGCTGAAATAATTTTATTGGCATAAAATAATGAAAAACAAATATTCAATACTCAGTTAGTTTAAGCTGCAAAAGAGAAGAGCATTTTTCGTTTAAGGAGAAAGTGTAACAAAAATATTTACTAAATATAACTACTAGAATTCGGGCCTGAATAAAATCGTACTATTTTCTGTAACACATTTGTTAATACAAATGGCGTGAAATATTATTCTTGCAATCATTAAAGGCTTTTTACCAAACAAACACATAACCCTATGTCCAATGGCTTCAAGATAAGCTATCGGACTATGATTACATAGGATCAAATTGCTTTTCTGTATGCTTTTGAAATATCAAAACGAAGATTGCCCAGTTCCATATTCTCCAGATTACGGAACAAAATCAATGTTGAATAAAAAATTCGAATCCATATGAATGTAATTTTTTGTGTGCCATTTTTTATAACATTTCTATACCTAGAATAGTCCTCAGACCTTTCCATTCAAGAAAATGACAATTTCTGCAGCAGCAAATAGTTTTCCCTTTAAATATAGGCTAGTAAACCTCTGGTGCCCGAAGTCACTAGAAATCCTATAGGATTAAATTTTTGGAGAACTTTGTTTTCCTTTTTAATCGATTTCCAATCGATTTTATCAAATTAGTTTTAATGGTATTAAAACCTTTTACAAGATCTAAAGAAATTTCAGTTAATTAGATCTGACAAGTTTATAAAATAAAGAATTACGTAAAAGAAAAAAAACTATGTTGGAAAGTTAAAGCATTACTTGTATGCAAATAGATGATGAATTTAAAAAAAATGTCTGGAATATCATATAGTGAAGAGCTTCACAAATTTGAAATCACTGTATTCCAAAACCTTCGCATTTTTTTTCAAAAATACGAAAGACTTATCAAAATAGGTCAATCTTAAAATTATATTCGATAAAGGCTATTAAAATTAGTTCAGATCCAATATTTATAACTGAAATAAGAATTCGGTAGCATCTGCTTAAATAAAAAGTAGCTCAAAAGATATCCGAATAGAAACATGCACACTTTGTCAATTCAAAAAAAAAAAAAAAAAAAAAAAAAACGCAGGCAGATATATTTTTTTTCAAACAAGAGGGAATAACGAAGTAAATTGCCTGCAGCATAAAAATTTCTCCAATCCTTGCAAACGGAGTTGTGCAGGTTTTCAAAAATGCTCCCTTGGAGTGTGATATAAATTCTGTGGCAGCATCCCCACTCCTATATACTCCCCCCTTTCTGATACGCCCAATGAACAAAAAATATTTTAATATCGAACATGTAAACTTAAGGCTTTGGGTAGTAGCATCAGTGAAGTAGCACTTTTCCCATTCTTTAGTCAATTCTGAACCAGGATGTTTTCTTTGGCGACAGCTACGGATTTCAGCCAATAGGAGGGTCTATTATCCTGCCAACACATTTGCCTTTGGCACCAATACGGGTAAGTTTAGTTACTTTTTTCTTCTTTTATACTGTCAGTTTCTTCCATCACTTTTTTTTTTGTTCGATCGGAAAGAAGTGACAAAATCCTACATGCTCCAACAAGTTCGCTGAATAGGGTTCTTTCTGTTTTCTTTACCTTAGAAGCCTTTTTTTCCATCCCAAAATCTGATGGGACATTTTATGAAGTCATCTGTAGGAAATGGGGTTTAAAAAATGTTACAATTTTGGAATTCGTTTCGCTTTTTGAAGCGCCAGTGGTTTTTAAATTACTCTTTTACTTTCTTTAAAACAGGATGTACAGAGATTTTTGGGACAAGTGTTTGCTTGAATAATAGCTTAATATAAGTCTGCAAATAAGAATTTTTGTTTCAATTTGATATTTTAAAGAAAATTCTATTAGTTCTAAAATATTTCAATATTAAACGAGCAGAAATTGTCTCGCATATTTGTAAAATAAATATGAAGTTTACGAATATAAAAATAGTAAAAACAATCAATGTAAACATAACATATTTTGTCAATAACGATACTTTGTTGACAACAACGCTGTTATAGTTTTAATGGTATGTTGATAAAAGAAATTGTTTTGTCTTGCTATTAAGTACTAAATATTAAGCTAACATACTATACTTTTCTCTTACTATTAAATAAATATTACTCGTATTTGGTTCGTAAGAAATAATAATGCAGACTTTATTTTGATATGACCAGGTTCTAATCGTGTTCTGCTAAATTTGTTCTTTTAATAAAAGTTACATTTAAAATGATTATTCAGATTAAGAGCAATAGATTTAGTACAGAATCCTGTGTAAAGAAAATTCAATTCAAAATGTTATTTCATACTATGAGATCATAAGCTGATATGATGAATCATATTTCTAAAAAAATGAATAAAATCGGTCAAATAGTTAATTCTATCATTTTTTTTTAAAATTTCGGTTGATATATATTATAGGATAGGATAATATATAATATAACACAGAAATAAATTTTCATTCTATTTTAAATTTTCTTCATTCACTGAATTATGGATTTAATTTTATGGTTCTTAGATTACCACACAGAGGGTAAGCCATTGCAATTGCTTCAGAACCAAATTATGAAAGCAATCAAATTTAATTGGCCAAATGGCAAACTTGAATGAACTTCAACGCATTTCATTTTTAATATGCCATTTTTGCTCATCAAATAAAAAAGGAAATAAAAAATTATAATCTAATGAATTTAAATATTTTCATGAAGTACAAGAAAATACGTCCATATACAAGAAGTGTGGAATTTTCTTGTTTTGAAGAAATGTTTCAATTAAGAAATATTTCAATCAAGTATATACACAATTCGAAAATCATGTTCAATACTGAAGATGATTAAACGATGAGAAAATGAAGTTCAAACTTCATAACTTATTGCTCCTTTGTTTCAGAGTTTTGAATTCTAATTATTTAGTTGTCTACTCAGGATTTTCCAAATTCTATGAAAATAAAAGCTGTTTCCATTCAATTTCTTGTTTATTATTTTTCAGTTAATATAAATAATCAATTTAAATACTTTTTTTTATCTTAGTTAAAAAGATCCTTCGACCTAAGATGACTGATTCCAACTTGACGTCTTGACGATGAATTTTTAGAACAGAGAAATTCTTCAGCACAATTTTTAAGAACGGACTGTTTCCGTATTTATTATAAGTACTTTAAATATATTCGTTTATTAACTGATGTTTCTCCAAAACAACAATGAGTTTTAAAAATATTTTTATTCTTTGATTCGAAACATTAAAATTATTAGCGACAGCAAGTATAAAACACCTTTCCTTTCTTGATACCACTTCTGTTTCAAAAATTATAATAAATAACACTGTTCATTATAAAATGTATAATAAATAAGTAAAAGTAAGATCTATTTCGACAAACTATTAAATTTATCCAGTTTTGGAGCTAATTAACTCAATCTTCTAAAGTGTTGGAATAATTTTTTCTATCCCCATGCACCAAAAAGCACTAGAAAAGAAATATTAATCCAATTCTTTCCAGACGAAATGTTACTCGCCATTAAAATTCAGTCTAGCCCATTCTTCGAGTCTCGTTAAATTCCCACGTTTTAAACTCTTCAGAGCACAAATGGAATTTTCTGTTCTCCACGCCATTCGCACCTAGCAACCAGAACCAGCACCCTTTTCTAGCAAGAACTTCTCTGATTAGATAAAACGACAGCCAGCAAAAAAAAAAGTGAGTACATCAACGTCCTCGAAATAAAACGGAGCAGTAACCAGTGTTAACTCTACGCCTTTTCCTCTATTGAGTTATTTGACTTTGGTCTTATGCAAATTAAGTTTTACCTTTCCCTGGAGTTCTATTAATTTGAGGATCTCAAGACTGCCTTTAGAAACGAATGTTTACCATCCAGAAGTAAACTGTAAAGAAATAAAATCTCATTAATGAATCCACCGAGAGAAAGATCATAGATTGTAGAATTAAATTAAAAATTATTCCATTTTTTATCGAAAGATAAAAAATAATCCAATTAGTCTAGATGTCTGTGTTGAAATGAAGTGGCTGATTTTATGAGCCTCTTCATATGGCAAAAACAACAAAAACATATTTTCTTCATTTTTTTATTGAAAGAAAGTGAAATTAAACTTGATGCAATTGATAAAAATTCTTTTGGAATTGAAGACGACATAAACGAAAATATTGTCTTAAAAAGAAAAAATTTCATATTTCCTAATTGCTTTATGTCACCTCCATTATCACCAAAACTTAAGTTAGTACTTGAACCTGGTGAGGCTGTTTGATTATTAAATAAAACCAACAAGAATGGTCTCTCCAAACTTTCTCGCATATTCTCTAATAAAGATATTATCAAAGAGAACGATTGCGTCTTATTCACCTACAATAGTCAGGAAATATTAATCTTTGGCGAGAATTTGGCATTTTTACTGATTTTATCGCGTGATCATTGGCAAGTCTTTTGGCTATTGATTCCTTATACAAGATTAATAATATCCGAAAATTTGATACTTGTCTACATGATTGAGGTAAAATCTATGTAACAAATTTTATCTATCTAGCTCTCTTCCTTTTGTAGTTATCAAGTTAGCTCTTATTCGAACAGCAGGGTGGATAGACTTCGTCAGAAAGGAGGTTGCTCAAAATTTGATAGAAATTCACAAATTTGGTTTCAAGTACGTATACCAAATTTCATCCGTCTAGCTCAAAGCATTTTTGAGCTATTCTTATCAGACAGACATACAAACGGGCGTTTTCCAAAAATATGTTTTTTGAACTTAGGGTGGTCTAAAACGAGGAGATTCTTCAAAATACCGAATTCAAATTTTTTGATGAACACAATACTTCCTCTATATTTCTTATACGAGAAATTAAAACTAAGAAATGCAGCCAATTCTTAAAATTAAACTTATTATTCTCTATGGATAGTGATAAAAATAGTGAGCATGTTTCCATTACTTTCTAAAATCATAAGTGATCATTCCCATTCTGCCTATACCGTAGAATAAATCCAAATAACCTACCCGCAATGGCAACAACACAGAAATAATAGTCTGTCACCAAATAGCCAGCAAAGGTCAGGCATAGATCCGTCTCTTCAGATATCTCTACTTTATTGGATATACCCATTACTATATTCTCAGAAGACACGGTAACATGTTATTTATTTACCGATTTCTCTTCTAAGTTTCTTGGCATCCTTCCTTGGAGGACGCATACTTTCAATAAGTACAAATGAGAATTGCTTTCAAAATTATAAGAACTTTAAAAACATTTATTATATTTCAATTTAATTTTGTATGCTCATTTTCATGATGATTTCTCTTACTGTATTTATTTAAGATTTTTCTTTTTCTTTTCTTGAACTGTCTGATTCAGGTTCAGTTCAAGAACAGGTTTTTAATAAATGAAAAAAAAAA
>JAPMOR010073689.1:0-30103 GCA_026543865.1 Argiope aurantia
TGCACCCCAGTGTAGGATATTTCGATCCTGTAGAAATAGCTTTTTTGAAACATCAAATTATGAGGCTTTTCTTTTTAAAGATAATTGGCCACAAAATTTTAGAATCAGCTGAATCTCGATCGGTGACATCGAATTTGTTTATATTTGTTGAATATTCTATCCATATATTTAACACATGTATGGCGGATAAGATGACAGCCACTTTTTTGGAGGTGATCCAATTTTAAAAGTAACGCTGTAATGTGATCCATCTAGAAGTGCTTTAGCCAATGAAATAGGTTCCTTTTCATACGGAATGCAAAACAGCTAAGAACTGTGAAACCACCAAAACGAGAATTTGTGAAAAACAGAAGATGAGCCTTTTAAAAAATAATCGATTTAATTATAATTATGTTTAATTAATTGTTAATCTAATGATCAATTACATAAAGCTGAAGCTACATAAATCTACAATGCTGCAAAAACACTGAAAAGGAAATTTGGGAAAAAATTGAAGATGCTCCTATTTTCAATCATAATTATGTAACTAATCCTTAAATACTTTAATGATCAATTACATAAAGCTGAAACTATGGTTGAGACATAAAGCTAAAGAACTGCAAAAGCATCAAAAAGAGTGTTATTGAAGAATACTTTTTTAAAAAAATATCCGATTCAATTATAATTATATTTAAATGATAGTTAAAGAATTTAATGAATGGTTATCATCAAAATACTACAAGACAGTTTATTAAAACAACTAAACTGAAATGATTTACTCATTAAATATACTAGACAAGTCTCATAGAATTTTTATACAAATTCTTCGAAATCACTATCGAAATTTTTTTTTATTTTACTTCTGACAGCCAGTAAACCTATCAAAAGCATAAAAATCTAGCCATCTTTTGAGACCTGCTCCTTGCAATTCATATTAAAAATATTAACTTAATCAAATCAAGCAACTTTGGTGAACTATATCTTACATAATAAAAGGTCTATTTTAATTTATATAATAAATAAAGAATATTTTAATTGATTTGCAAAGCTTGAAAAATTGTAAAATCAGACCAATTATTTAGATTGAGAATGGATTCCATCAAACTTTTAGATTTGTTTTACCTTTCAAAGCTGAAACGGGAAGGACGTACTAGAGAATCACAAGCTTTTATATGGAAAAAAATTGGAGAAATTGTGATTGGAGAACTCTGTCAAGTCTTTTCTGCATAGTGAAAGTACGTGAAACTATCTTTCTGAAATTTATCTATCTATCGAAAATCGTGACGGAGGACATGCGAGCATTGATGGATTTTCTAAGAATTATAAGTTGCCTCATTATGCAATCTCAATCTGGCTACTTCGATCTGCCCGAAGGCAGACTTGAATGACCGGACCGCAGCAACAGTAACACTGGCGGGAACTATGGTTGAGTCCTATGAGCCATCACCGGCCACGGTACAAGCCTTCCCTAAAGAAGTTCGTCCCGTCATCAATGGGAGGAGTCTGATCCCCCCCACCTTTTTATGTACCCATAAAGGTGGAGAGAACCAACCACCATGCCAGAAGCTTCTCATCCTCAATTACGATGTGTGGAAATGTGTATAGTAATGGGAATACAACCATTGATGGTGGGTCTGGAGGTCACAAATTTTCATATGAAATAAAGATTTTGGAAATATAATTAGTGACTGAAGCCGAGAGAGGATTTCTTAGTCTTGCCAATTACTTTAAATAAACATATATCCTTTTCTCATGTGAGCGTCATCTTTTTAATTATTTCAGAATTTATCTTCATTTTTAAAGAATTCATTTTTAATCCAATTAAAATTCGTAATCAACCCCTCAGAAATGATGACACAAATCAAAGAGATAAGAATATAGTTCAATTCATTAGGGTGCAGCTCAAAGTTTTCACTGTAATTAAACGAATTCAACCTTTAGTGATAGATTAGTGATATCGCATTCCCTCTTTTATTGTTAGAGATAGCAGTTCCAGCATCTGTCCGAAGTAATTATCTTTCCACAGTAGAATCTGGCATATATCACGGTGTTTTTTGTGATTTATCGTAAAAATGAGCGTCATAGTTATATCACAATGTCTCATACACATGAATGTTGATAATTTGAAATACCAAATGTAATTAATAGCAGAGAAGGGTTTATAGCATGAAATAGCCGTAATACATATTATTTAACAATACATTATACATAATTACATAACTGATTTGTATATTTTAAAATGTTTTTCTTCAATACAAATTCATTACTTTTGCATAAAGAATATAATTTCTTTTCCCTTTAGTTATAAATTTAATGATGAAAGAATAGAACTTGGAGGGGGGGGGGATTCTTTCCTCTGTACTTCCACGCAAACCGCCTTTGGGTACAAAAAATTGACAAACTATTTCATGTCAAACTATCTTACTTGTGTTTTGGAATAAAATCAGGAGAGGACGTCTTTCTTGTTCCGAATAATGTAATTATTCTATTTGCAAACTAATTCTGCCCACAACACTCTCAGGGAATAGGATCAGGAACTCTGTTGACCATTAGATGATCAACTCTCTTTTGGCTCATGTTCAAGTAATGGCAGAGGGCAATATTCATGAATATAAAAAAAAATATTCTAAATATAAGTATAGAGAGATACTAGATATAATATGGATATATATATATATTGATATAACTCCATTTTCCTATTAACAATAAAAGATGAATATGTGCTTGTGTGTGTTGGTACTTTACAGGTCAGACAGTTTAACTTACAGCCGTCACATTTCGCACATATATACCTTGAAGCGTGGGAAAGTGCACATAGGAGCGATTTTTTTAAATTTTAATTAATTAAAAAAATAAGTTGGATTTTGCGTTTTTCCACGATAACTTCTAAAAATATTATTGCACAAAAATAATTTTATATTATTTTAAAATTTTAAAAATTGTCTATTCAGTGATACCAATTTAATAGGCGTAGGAAGTTTGGTATTTTTTTTATTTTGAATTTTGGTAATTTTTTTCTAAATCGATAGATTGCGTTGTTACTCTTGAAATCGAACCGTTTTTATCATTTAATCAAATATTTAATCGCATTATTTTCTTCCATTATTGAAAACTAGAAAAGAATGATTCTGTTTAATACCAGAGTAATTTACAAGACAGAAAAAGAGCTGAAATATCATGAAATTTAGAAAATACATGAATCGAGTATTTACATTTTAAAACGTTGTTAGGAAAATTATGGGATTGTCACCATTAGAAAATAAATAAAACTTAAACCAATTAAAAACGTGATGTTAATGTCAAACTATTTGGCGGAATAATGTACTTGAAGTTATGTCCAAATGGTATATCTGAATCAAATATAAGAAATATTCCTGGCGAACTAGTTGGTCACTTGAGGCGACTAGTGAAGAATAATGAAATGAAATCCTATTGCTGTGGAAAATAAAGATTATATTATCCGGATAATTACGTCTTGATAGTTCTCAAAGACATCAAAGGACGACTCTGTTAGGACGATCCATTTATACAAAGAACAGAGCAGGTGTAAAGCTATTAAGGTAATTAATATATTATATAATTAAAGTGGTCATAATATTAAGGTCTTTGATGTGTTTCATAGTTTGATGCTTAAATATGCCTTCTTGGGATCTTAAAGTATGTATAAGAATTGCGAACCTAATGTTCGATTAATAGTTGAAAAAGCGACTAATATGCAAATAAAACTTTGTCATTAATGCAATCAGTAATTATTATTACAATAGATTTTCAGCAATCCAGCAGACCAAAAGTTTCAGATGAGTGAAAATTTTTATAAAAATTCCATTTAAATGGAAAAATAAATATTTATTGCCCAAAATATACAAAATTATATTGGAAATTACTTTCTCTTATAGTAATAAAGGAGAGTGCATACGTTTGTCTCTGTTAGCGCTCTAGAAAACAGACTAGCTAGAATTTGAATAGATTTACGACTTCGTGATGTAATTTGTTCAAAATTGTTACAAATTTGTTTTGGAGGGTAAAAATGTGTCCATCCGATATGTTTTAAGTAGAATTTTAATTAATTAAAAATGAATCGAGACCTTGGAGTTTTTCCAGGGGAATTACCAAAAATATCATTGCATAAAGTTGATGTATTTTTCATGATATTAATTTAGCTGTGTAAATTCCTCTCGAATTTTTATACTTTTTAAAAATTAATGCAATTATTTAAAAAAAATTTTAACATTTACATTTTTTTTTATTATTTGATTCATTATTGCAATGAAATTCAAATAATTTTCATTATTTTATGAGATATTTAATTGTGTGATTTTATTCATTGTAAGAAGATAAGGAAAAATTTCTCTACGCAGTTTGTTTAAGAAAAGAAAAATCGAAATTACATTACCACAAAAAATAGTATGCAGTTTGAAAAGGATTACCTAGACATTTGAATTTTGAAGGGCACTATGATGCACTAGAACTCGATAAAATATTGGGTTGTTCGGAAAGTAATTTCGTTTTTTCCCGACAGAGGATTTAATTGTATTTTTTTGCAACCAACTTCACATTTAAGCCGTATAATTTTTATATGCTTTGAGAGCTCATATAGCAAGGCTAGTGTGTGGAAAATTCCAATTAATTCTACGCAGTAGTTTTTGGTTGGTGCCCTTTTAAATATGGAGAACGATAAGCAGCATTTTCGACATATCTTACTGTTTTACTGCAGAAAGGGTAAAAATGCTGTTCAAGTCAGAAAGAAATGGACCGATGTGTATGGAGAAGGTGTGTTGACAGTATACCAGTGCCAGAACTGGTTCGCTAAATTTTTTAGACGGTAAAACCTTCACCTCAAAGAAGGAGGTCAAAAACCACCTCGATCCGTTTTTTGGCAGCGAAGACCAAAAATTTTATGAGCATGGAATGATGCTACTACCAGAAAGAGGGCAAAAGGTGTTGGACCAGAACGGCCAATATATAATTTAATAAAGTATTTGTTTATTATACAATAACTGTTTTTCATTTCCAAAAAAAAAAACGAAATTACTTTCCGAACAACCCAATAAGAAAGGTTTTTATACAAATTAAAGAAAATGATTTTTCGATTAATCCGATTTCTATTAATATGTAATATCAATTTTTTTATATAAAATTTGCATCGTAATTACAATGCTATTGGATTCTTTTCGTGTTATACATATACATTGAATTATTTTGAGAATTTATTGTTTCATCATTCTATTAATTTTATTATTCTTTTGAAACTATAATCATGTTAATATTCAACCCTACTATTTCAAATGTGCCTTCAAGTCTTAAATTCACTCGATTTGTTTTATAATTTTATGGGTATATTTTAAATTTATATCCGATTTCATTATTTAATTATTCGAATAATTTTGTCAATTTTTTTGTTCTAATTCCTGTTCATATACAAGCGTGCGTTTTAATGTCTGCCACAATTTGATTTCTAAAACATCTTTACCAAAAGAATCATGAATATCAAGTTACGTATAAGAGACTTCAGTGAAATTAAACACAACTATTATTTCCAACTAGCTAGTCGGTTGCGTATGTCGGCTAATAGTATTAATGATAGCCTCTTTGACCTAAAAACTCCGTTTCTTCTTGGTGAAAGTTTGTCTTTACTTTCGTATGTGTTAAAATTAAATTTCAAAAGTAATAATGTTTTTTTCTGAAATTTTTTTACAATTCATGAAATTATTCGTTTAGTTTAGTTATAGTAACATCCCTTTTTAAAGCAACAGTAGTGGTATTTTGAGATGGACCTCGAAATTTTGAACCGCCGTTAAGTGACGAGGACGACTGCTGAGCCGGTGTCCCCTTCTCCACAACACACCAGCGGATTTAGCATTCAACAAACCCGTTAACACGGTAGTTCTTTGATGGAATGGGGTCTCGAAACTGAGCCCAACCCCGGTTCCGAAACCGAGTCTTTTTCCGCCACGCTATCGGGAACCACGTGCAATTCTCCGAAAAATTATTTTTAAAATTTTATTTTTATTCTCATTCAGCCATAATATTTGAAGTATGTATTCAAATTACAAAATCATTCGTTTTATTTCATTTAATACTGATATAGCTCCGAATTATTTTTAGAATTTATTGTACAATTATTCGATTAATTATATAATACTGAACCGCTATTTTTTAAATGCGTATCGAAATTCAGATTCAAATTCATGTTATAGAGATATATCGTTGTATTATTTTTAGCGTTTATTGCTTAATTATTCTATTAAGTTTGTTAGCTTTTTGAAACTGTATTCATTTTCATGATCAATTCCTACGATCCTACGATTCCTACGATCAAGTCCTACGATTCGTTTGGAATACCACTTATAGAACACCAAAGTGTTCTATAAGTGTGTCTTGAAATTATTTTTGGAATTCAATATTTAATTATTCGAAAAAAATTGCTACTTTTTTGAACATATATTCGTGGTCATATTCAACGGTACTTTTAAAATGCATTTTCAATTTAATAAGTCCTTCGATTCGTTTCGTATTAAATAGATACATCTTTGAATTATTTTTAGAATTTGTTTTTAAATAATTCGATACATTTTGCTAATTTGTTTAATTTATATTCATGTTCATATTCAACCATAATTTTTGAAATACGCTTCAAATTACAATGTCATTTGATTCGTTTTATGTTTTATAGACACGTGATGATTCACACGGTTCGAAAAAGAAATCTCAGTCTTCAATCCCAATCACGGCAAGAATTTCAGAACTAATCGCTGATTAAAAAAGAAACAGACGGCCCAGTACTCACGGTGATAAATTATCACTCTCAGAGATGGACAGAATCTCAAAGAGGTTAAATATAAAGAAAATTATCTTTTTGTTCTTAAAAAATGCGATAAGTTTTACGCTAAATTACTTATTTAAATCGATAATTTCCTCTTCGTGGCACTTTCTAAAATTATTGGAAATACTACTTTCGCAACAATGCAGTTCTTGACTTTGTTTGCTGTAGGAGGTAATTGCTTGGTTATTTATTTATTTATAGCCATCTTTAGCGACCAGTTGGTTCAATAGGATTGATGGTAGCTATTTAATTAATTATTTTGCATAGTTTATTTTTAAGGGCTTTCCGAACAAAGTATTTTTAATCTTCAAATTTTGTTAGACATATAACTCATACTATTTTAGAAGCCTTCCATTGCTCTGTCTATTGCGCTATGTGTTTCCTTAATTTTCTGCCTATCTTTATTCATGTAATTATATCAAAGAACGGAAATAACCAGCAGAGTTTAAAATGGAAACACTTCAAAAAATGTTAATTATTGTACGATTTTGTTGAACCTTAATTGTAAATATAGAAATATTTCAAATATTTTATTCGAAACTTGCTTTATACTAAAACCTACTCAGCGTAGAAAAATAAGGCGAATTTTCATATCTTGAACATCAAAAATGTGGGGGGAAATCTAGAGGATTTATTTATAGAAAAAACGGAAATAACTTGAAATTTCTTTGAACTCTTTTAAATACAATTAAAATATTTTAAAAATTATTTCAATCAATTGGTTCGTCAGGAGTATTGTTTGTTTAATTTTGATTAAATTTCTTAAAATTTACTTGAATAAATATTTGATGAAATGAAGAACAAATTGTAAAATAAATTGTGAAAATTTAGGCAAACCCATTTATGTTTGTATTAAAAACATTTTTTTTTTAAATTTTAGTTCGATAAAAAAAATCAATTACTATTAATATGAAAGAAAAATGTGTACATTTTGTCGATATACAATCCATATATTTCGGTCTGCAGTATTAAATTTGATACATATATGCTTTGTTTCTTCGTGATTATGTATCTCGGAGCGATTATTTTGAAATTTTAGCTAATTAAAACCTGAGTAAAATTTGGGCTTTTTCCTTCGATAAAATCTTGGACATATTATAGCACAAAAATAAATTTACATCATCTTAAAATTCTAAAAATAATCTTTGTGATGATCGCAATTCAGTATATGTTAAAATTCTCCCTGGATTTGGAAAAATTAAAAAAAAATCTGAATATTCAACTATAGATTATATTGTAGTCTTGAAATCCAAATCATTTTCATTGTTCCATTAAATATTTAATCGCGGTATTTCCTTCCATTGTGAAAAGTTCTAGAAGAAGGATCCGATTTAATATCTATGTAGTTTATATAACAAATAAAAAAAACGAAATTAAAGTACGACGAAAGCTAAACGATAGACAAACTAGCCATTTATGTTTTTAAGCACGATAATGTTATGGGATTTGAATTTAAGAACGTTGTATATGGAAAATAAGCAAAGTAGATGTTAGTCTATTAGATTAAATAAACAATTTGACTAAAAAGACTTAATTGTGCATCCCACCTTCACGTTATAAATTTTTCTGGGGGCAATCATGCATGTTAGATTATACATAGAGATTTAATTAAAATTAAACACAAACCAAAATTGCTGGCCAACCAACTGGTCCTCAAATACAGATACTTTGAAAAAATAAATCGCAATCAATGCAATTATGTTTTCAGGGGATATTTTGGAAAAAACCCGACATTTTTAATCAATTAAAACAAAAATTTAAAAAATCACTACAATATGTTCATTTCCATCTTCCAAAAGTCTGACCTGTAGATAGCCAAAATATACATACACGCACCAATTTTTCTTTTCCAGTAGAAAAAAAAAGAAGCTAAAATTCGTTTTGTATCTTTAAGATACATATGTTATTTAACTGCGAATTGGAATTTCGTAGCCATATATGTAGCAAATATGGATTGCCATTGATTATATACTGTAAATTAATTCTTTCGGGTGGAATTACATTTTCTTATGGAATGGAAAGCTGATCGAAGTTAGGTAACTAGCTTTCTATTTGTTGAATATTGAAAGTAAGACAGTGCTGTATGCGGCCACAAAGTGAAACTAGCCATGACACATTAGGACTTGGAGCTAGGAGAAAGATTGTTCAAGCTGAACTGAAAAATGATTGAAAATGCATGCAGTCAGGTGAAGCTAGTATCAGTGGAGTAGGCTGGACCAATCGGAATACTACGAGAACATCTTAGGTCAATTGCGAAGGAGTTTAGTATGTGAGACCTCGAATGTTATCTTCAATTGTTTCTCGGCAAAGGCGCTTAAACAACGGAGGGATTCAGGATTTGGAGAAATAGTTTTGACCAATGAAGAAGCTTGAATGACCTGGTGTGGCTTTAAAGCAGCACAATGTATTCCCTGATTGAAGGGAGGGCATTTGTGTATGATCTGAAATAAAGAGGATTTTGTTCGGCATATGGGGAAGTGGCGAGAAGTTTGAAAAGAAAATTGAACTTGTGATTGATTGTCTGAAATTTGATAAAGGAAAATAAAAATGTTGTTGGTTTAAGGTGGAGGAAATGTTAAGGGTTTTAAATTACATTTTAAAGAAGGATTATTTTTTTATCTGTGAATTTGGACTGAGATTGTTAATCTTAATTTTCTATAATTGTTACTTTATTTATTCAGTTCAGATTTTTGAAAAGTCTTTTGATAAGGTTACGTTTAATGCGAGTTTTCTCTTCTTATGAATTACCTTGCTTAACCGGTTAAAGGGCCATTTTTTCTAGTAATGGTATATTAAAATAATGTCAGAATTGAGACAGACTTAAAAAAAGAATTCATTCAGTTTATTAAATAAATATAATTTGATTCATTAATTAATTTTGATAATTAATAATTTTACAACAAATAAAAATGCATAATTTTGTGTGAGGCAAGAAATTGGAATATCTAGTTTTCCGCTTTAATAAAAAAAATTGTGAAAATGCATGCCAACCGCCGTAACTGCATACAAAGATTGATAAATTTGGTAGAAAGTATCCTTCCCATGCCCCTAGAAAGGGTTAAGTTTGAAATATAAGAATATTTTTGCATCAGTCAATGATATTGAAGTTAACTGTCTATTGTAAAAGGGGGGAAAATAACATTTTATTGATTTTTCCCTACTACTTTCTATGCATTAAATTGAATTATTATACCTTTCCTATTTGCTAAAACTGGTATTTTTTATTGAAGTTTTGATTGCTTCGGCCTATGCTGATGCTGAATGCTTTGAAAGAAAGTCAAATAAGTGTAAGGCCCGGTCTCTGAGCGAAGCTGCGACTGAATTTGAATTGGACTTCTGTAAGTATAAATTTCATATAATTTTATAAAAGCATCCAATTTCTTAAATTTTCTATTTTTTTCCCCTTAGAAATTTTTTTTAAAGATTCCACTTAGAAAATAAAATTGAATAATTTTATTAAACAAGTGAAATAACTTGAAATTCCTGTATTTCTCGGATTAAAAAAATTCGGTATTTCTGAACTTGTTGACAGCATGATCAAATTATTGATTTACGATTTTACCTGAGTATGATTAATACAGTTTTCAAACATTATTATTTTCAAATAGAATTTTCAATTTAAAAAAACCGGTGTAAAATATTCATTTAAAAAATTGGCGTTATTTTTTTTCGCAAACTTTCACAAAAAATTTTAATCTTTTAAATTGTAAGACCTGCATAAATAAGGGAGAAATGCAAAATTCTCTGAAAACGACAAGAATGCTAGCTACTATTAATATTTTCATCGTTTTGTTCGCAATTATTATGAAGAAAGTTTTTGAGTGGGTTTAAGGGTAATTTCTAAATAGTTTTTTTAAATTAAAAATTATGTTTTCACACATAAAAAACATTATTTCGTTATTATTATTGAAATTCGTATTGAATGAAAATAACATAGGTTGTTTAAATCCTCCCATATGACCCCTAATTATAACTCGCAATATTTAGCAAATGTTTTCTTAACCAAAACATAGTTTTTCCCTTAAGTTACTGATAATTTTTAGTTATTTTTATAAATTATCTATAATTTTTCATGAATTTCGAAATAATTTTATATAACTGAGATTATTATTTTAATCATAAATAATCTTGTAGATGATAAGAGGATTTTACTACTTAAATATTTTATATAAAATTATTTTAAATTCAAATATTTTGTATATTTAATTTTTTTTAAATATTTATTTACTTGCGCATAGGCATGCTGTAGCTTACATTAAATATACTATTATAGAAATGTCATACTGCACTACGTAACTGTTAATTGTTTGATTATAGTAGCAATAATTTTAACCTGCATTATATCTTAATAATTTTAAAATTTTCTTAGATAGAAGCGTATGAATTAATTGATCATCAAACAATCGAACATCAATTTGAAGCATAAAGCAGGCTTTAGTAAATATTTCCGGATATTTAATTTAAGAATAAATATCTTTCAATAACATTCTTAAAAATATTTCTATACAAGCCAAGGTCGGTTATATTAGATAATAAATTACAAAAATCGAAAATATAGCTGAATTCTCATTGCATGCCGTCAGTATATTAAAATATCAAACAATGATGTTCGAATGAAAACATTTTTGCACGTCATATGTACGTCATATAAATCCTTATCTTTTATTGCGCTATGAAGTCACGCCTTTTAGTTGCATTTCGCTTTGACGTTATCTACTTTTATTTCCAATGATATGCAGAAATGTTTAAAAAATTTAATTACTGAAAAGAAATTGACTACATTTTCTTTGCACGGACCTCATATGAGACGGTTAATTGAACTAGTTACTTTTTAATTAAATCTAAAAAAATATGTTATTTCTTTAAAGAAGAGTGAAATGTATTATGACGTACTCTATGATTAATACATATATAGATTTAAAATAGTTTTATAAATCAATAAGTTCTTTAATACAAAACCAAAAATTTTTTCCTTTTGCGTTCTTAGCACTGCTCCTCCAATTATGGTTTCATATGTAGGCGTAGAGACCTACATGAGCCATCAAAGGGCGCTTCAATATATACTACCTACATTTGCAAGAAAAAATCTCAAAAAAGTAATATCAGGCGCTTTTAACTTTAAATCGCAACAACTCATAACTCTGCAAAATTATTCATTGTAAGAAATCGCTTATCTTACTATTTGAGAAATAAATAAACTAATATTTGAAATATTTATTCGGATTAAGATCAATCGTCCATCTGCTTGTTTTAGATATTCTATCAATATATAAAATTTACGATTTCGAAAAATAAGCATGCAGAATAATCAAAAAGATGGATTGCATTTTAAAACAGTTCTAATTTTGCAAATATATATAATCGAAGGAGTTTGTAAAAGAGAAAAACAGAATTCTTTGCATAATTTTCACTCAATGTCTTAAGTGTGTTCTCCAGCGGCATATTCCTCATAACGCTACAATACTTTCACATTTCAGAGATCAGCTATTTAGTAATTGAATAATTGTAACAGTATTTTAATTCTCTATGAGAGGCACGTGAGAAAAAAAAGTATTACAAAATTTGAAATCTATATATATTTAAAATAATTAATAATCGTCAATATGCAATTCATACGACATCTTAGATGTTTCCATTATCCATTTTTGATAAAAATCTGAAAAACACGACTTCTGTTGATATTATCTGTTGAGGGAAACCATAGAGTCTCCCACTCGCAATAAATTTCACCAATTATTATTTCATATAAAAGCGCATACCACTTAGATTCGAAATAAATAATTGACTTCAAGTCATCCCCCCCTATGTTTGAAAGAAATTAAAAATAAAACTTTTACAGTTTCAACAGTTCGAGCCACTATATAAGCATATTCAGAATGGTATAGTCTAAACTTGGTGTGCATAATCTTTTCTTAGAATGATAAATATGTGTTTAGGTTTGCACGTGTGTTTATATGTTTATTATAGCTCCACAGCTCTATAGCTGAACAATCTTTCCATCAATCTAATCTATAAATGATTTATAAGTAATTCTTTTTTAAAAAAATAAAATTTCTTTACTCACGTTTTTATTAGGGTACAAAAAAATTAAAAAATCTCTTAAAAAATTCATTGTTAGTATACTATACGATTGAAATTCCAATTTACTTAGATTATTCTATCATTACTTTACTCTTTTTATACCTATTCTTTACATCCATATCAATTGTTATTATTTTGAATTTTTCTATTCAAAATTCTCGAATGTTTAAAGATTTAAAATTTTTCGCACACATATGGATATTCTTTATTTTTAATATAACAGTCTTATAAATATGTATATGTAATGGTATCTCTTAATTTAATTTATATATTAATTAGTCTTTATTTTTTAATCTTCAATTTGCCGTAATTATTTTATTTTTTAAAAATTTCATATTTCCTGACCGAAATCCTCCTTTTTTATTTAATTATTTACCAACACGGGCTCTAAAAATTGCTGACTTTGTAATTATCAAGCTGCAAGCGAAGAGATAAAAGTCCCTATCGGCATCGGCATTCTCTCAAAGATACTCAAGATTTCTTTTCTTAAATAGACACGTGTCAAAGAAACCCCTATAAGAATTTCTCAGCAAACGCTTTGAAGACGAAAACTCCGGACTTTTGTTCATGTGTCACAGTGCGAACAGACATGTTCCATAGTTATTTCCCGTCATCAATTATGTCCTCCCGTGGGAAAATGAATTGAAGTTAAATTCCCAATTCCTCTTTTTGCCATTCATTCATCTGGAAACTTATGTTACATGTATAAATATATATATTTTTTAAGGTGACTATCATAAGAAATTGTTCAGATGTCTCGCCGATGCAGCTGCAGATTGCAGTATGAAATTCCAAAAGTCAGCTGAGAAGGTGGCCGAGACCGTGGAGAATCTTTGCACAAAGGGAACTCCTCTGTCTAGAGGTAAGATTCATGTTATACACTGATATGAATATGCTTTCAAATACCACCATCTGAGTCCTTACAATTCATTTGAAAAATTCCAGCGATTCATCACAGCGATTCATCTTACATTGATTCATCTTGATCACCCATAAGGCAACCAATCACTGCCTTCCCACAGTTGCAATCAGTCTAGTAATCACATAGGAAGTCTTAAAATAGGACAGAATGCAAAAGGTTTTATAAGTTGATTAGAATACGCAATGGATGAATTCCCATGCAGAGTGAAATCAGAATTCCTTTCTATACAATTTAAAAACTAATTCTGCGGTTCTGATTATGAAAGCTTGCTCACTTTGTCCTTTAAAAACAAGGTAAAAAAGATGGGAAATTCTATCTCACCTTTCATGCCATTTCAAAATTGGGCTCAGTGATTCCTTTTGACCACCCACGAGGCAATCAGTCTTTGTCAGTTAAAATCAGTTATACCAGCTATAATCAACATAGTTAACACAAATGGAGCAACACTTTTCAAACAGAACAAAAAAGTGAATATAGTCCTTAAAATAGAAAGAAAAATTAAAGGTTTTATAAATAGATTAGATTGCAAAAGAGGTGAATTCTCATAGAGAGTAAAATCGGAATTCCTGGCTTAGAGGTATTTCTTTCTATACAGTTTTAGGGGCCGCGGTGGCCTGGTGGTACGGTCTCGGCTTCGGAACCGGAGGGTTTCAGGTTCGAGACCCGATTCCACAGAAGAACCGTTGTGTAAGGGGGTCAGTTGCACGTTAAATCCGTCCTGACCAAACGTCCTCCCGCTGGTGTGGAGAGGGGGGGTGCCAGCTCAGGTGTCGTCCTCGTCATCTGACCGCGGTTCAAAATTACGAGGTCCGTCCCAAAATAGCCCAAGTGTTGCTTTAAACGGGACGTTAATATAACTAAACCAAACCAAATTCTATACAGTTTAAAAGTTCTATGAATCCAGATTATGAAAACTTACCCACACTATCCTTTAAAAATAAGGTAAAAACAGTGAAAAGTCCTTACTCTCCTTCAATGTCATTTCAAAGTCACATCATTCATTCACTTTGATCACCCATGAGGGAATCAGTTCTTGTCTTCCCACAGTTATAATTAAATTGGCTGTCATATATCGAGTTTTATAATAAGACAATAGAGCGAAGGATCCATAAGTAGATTAGAACACGTAGAATTTAATTCTTATAGGGAGTGCAAATGTATTGAAGATATTTGCATAAAGTATTGAAGACAAAGAGATACAATGATAGTACCAACCCATACTCAAAGGAACCTATATACTAGTACATGCAGCGTTTGTCTATCTCTAAGAAAGCTATTAAAGAAATTTAAACTGGAAATTATGCTAAGCGATTAGAATTTAGAGCAATCCACATAAATAGTTGTAGATATTAAAAGCCCAAAATAACTTCAGGAGTGGCTCTTTTCTTTCATCTTCTCATCTGCTTTCTCATTTCTTCTCATCTGTGTTTTACTGCAACCAATTTTCCAAAAGAAAAGCCTCAATAATTTCAATATGAATCCTTCGCATTCAGTTAGGTTTCGGCCAGGAGGAAAGTCCGAGGCCAATCCAATAAGGGTGCCTTTGTAAAATTCCACACCTAGTCCATTTTTTATTAATTGCATAAGCTTCACGGTTCATGAGAAATCGGTAAGCCTTGATAAATTTTTCAATAACTTATTTTCATTATTTTCAGGAAGTCAAATAATTAATAGCTATAACGAATATTATGGATGTTTAATAGCTATGAGTATATGGAAGTTTAAAAATTTCCTTAAAGAGATAATGAACATCTAGTCGATCGATAGATGTCCTTAATATTTTTTTTACTTTATTTATCCAGCAGTTCTGCGGCCTTTTCAAGGACTTTGAAGAAAATAATACATTTTTTCAGGTTTGATCTAGTTGTATAATGGCATTTGGGAATCATACGTGCAATATTGAAACTGATGTTCACAAATTCCTCGATGCAGAAAAAAACAAAAAATAATTGTAAATTTGCCTTCAAAAATTGACATTTTAGAATTAATTTTTTATGAATGCAATAACTCAAATATGAATTAAAAAATGAGCATAGTTAAATGAGTAGAAATAAGATATATTCTATACCGTTATATTAAAACCATTTTTTTTGTTCACCGTTTATGAAATATCTTGGCAATCCATTATTTTCTTCACCGACTGTCTAACCGAGCAGACAGTACTAAAATTCACAATGTGTTTATTTTTTCTATGTAGGATAAGTATTTCTTTATAAATATTTAATTCATATAAAAGAAAATTCAGTCGATTATTAAAATAGAGGAAAAGAGGAAATTTGATTTTTTTTTCTCATCCATTTTTGAACAACAGCCTGGTTATCGAAAAGACCCCTTTGCTCTTCAGGTTGCATCCCTTACACAAACATGTATCATTGATAATTTAATGAATCATTGAATTTTATTAATCGTGTTGTTGTTGTTGTTTCTTATGGCACTTGCCACGGACAAGTCCGCTGTTCGAAAACAACTGATTTAAGCTTGAGAGGGAGCGTCTCTTGTTTTCATATTAGCCCCAACTGGGGCCAAGAGTACGACTTTGCTACACACGCATCACTCATTCGCTTGCACAACCCCTTTTTACAGGAGGGCACATTCACACATCTCACAGATGGAACAACGGAAGAACAACCATGCCCAAACCGGGACTCGAACCCAGGACGCCCAGATCACGGGGAAGACACGCTACCCCTATGCCAGGACGCCGGTTTATTAGTCGTTTCTTGCCTAGCAAGACAAATCCAAGATAACTTTCCGAAGTTTCTCTTAATATCCGCTATCTTTAGTACCTACATGAAATGGTACCCGACACTATTTGCACCACACTAAATGAAAGGTGTTTTTTTTTCGGTATCTTGTAATGTCTCAATATTGTAATCGAAACTGAAATGTAAAATCAAATTTAAAATCTATATTTTTCCCCTCTAGAATTCAACCAGCACAAGAAATGCCTCGTGCAAGCTGTTTCCGAAACTAAATGCTTCACACCAATTGTTGAAAGCCTGATTACCGAAGATAAAGAAGAAAGCCGAAGAGATGTCTGCAAGTAAGACAAATAGTCATTGATTTCGTCAGTGCAGTTGCTCTCCGACCCACTAGTGGGTTGAAAGTTAATTTCAGTTTATTGGAGCAGTGATAAGATCCGTAATTTGCAAAACAAGATTAAAAAGAACTCATTTCTAATACTAATTAGTATATTAGTCTCACTTCTCGCCATATATATGCAACTCCTACTTGGAGTTTTAGATCTAGATATTAGAGACATATATTTAGCCATGAGAGAAATAAGAAATTTCTAAGTCGATGCTGGCAATTTTAAGAGATTAAATTTTAATTTCAGAGACTGCCAAATTTAAGATGGGGGCCCGTGGTGGTCTGGTGGTAAGGTACCGGCTTCAGAACTGGGGGGCCTCAGGTTCGAGACCCGATTTCACCAAAGAACCGGCATGTAAGCGAGGCTACATGCCCTTCAGCTGGCGACACCTGATCTGGCATCCTGGGGAAGGGAATGCCAGATCAGGTGCCGTCCCCATCATCTGACAGCAGCTCAGAATTATGAGGTCCGTCCTAAAATAGTTATAACTAATCTAAACTAAACTAAAGCCAATTTTAAGAGAAGAAAATCTGAAAGGTTGAGCATGTATTATCCAATGATAAGTTACATAGCAAGAATATTTGGTCATAAATAATTAAAATTTCTTTGATTTAATATGTAGTGTACGTGGCATTGATAATGTTTTCAACACATAGGTCTCTCAACTACTGCCTAAAACAGAATTCAGCATTTACAAATTAAAGATATAAGTTCAAAGTAGATAAAGATATTTCATAAGTAGGTGTGTTCGTACGGGTATGTGTGTAAACATATTTCTTAGCAGTTGCATGAATCGAAAAGAAGATACTTTTGAATTTTTAACTTCGCTTGATTTCCTCCCGAGAAGCATAATTTAAGTATAAGAATAAGTAGTAAGAAATATGCCAGTCTACATCACGACACAAGAGCAAAGGAAA
Organism: Argiope aurantia; assembly: GCA_026543865.1. Taxonomy (NCBI): domain Eukaryota; kingdom Metazoa; phylum Arthropoda; class Arachnida; order Araneae; family Araneidae; genus Argiope; species Argiope aurantia. Next base: position 17,814 of record JAPMOR010073689.1, read on the forward strand.
CAAAATATTTTCCTCAATGATTTTATACTAAGATATTCTGATAAGGATTTCTTTGACACGCGTCGATTTAGGAAATGAAATCTTAGGTATCCTTATAAGAATGTGCTAAGCACTAAGAATTTTTATTGCTTCACTCGGAGAGTGAGGACGTGATGAATGAACACGTCATAATGAATTGGACCAGGAAATAAGAGACCGTTTTAGAATGAAATTGGGTAAATGAAGATAAAAACTTGGAAATTAATTAGGATTTAATTTAAAAACTTGGAAATTAATTAGGATTTAATTTAGATTAAATCCTAATGCTTATATATGTTGTTGTTGTTTCTTATGGCACTTGTCTTAGACAAGCCCACTAACGAAGTCAGCGATTTTAAGCCGAGAGAGCGTTTGTTGTTTTCAGGGGCACCATTTAGGGCCACGAGTACGTCGCACGTCTTAGTAGCTACTCAAATATATATATATATATATATATATATATATATATATGCTTGATTTTCTTTGCAGCCAGGTAGAAGCCGTTGCTGAGTGCGTGGCCAAACAGGTGGCCCGTTCCTGCAGCAGACTGACCGAGACTTTCTTCCGCTACATCTCCCGCCCCCTGGTGGACTTGCACAAAGGCTACTGCGAAGAAGTAGTATTTCAGAATTCGAAGCGCTCTGTACAGGCTGCAATGCCAAACTTTTTCGAACTCTGGAGTTTGACATTTTAAAGCTTCTCTGTAATCATTGTAAATGAAATGAAATAAATTATTGAAGATTTTACAAGCTTTTATTGAGAAATTCATTTACTTGTTTCTTGTACATCAACTTCAAAAATATATAATATTCATTCAATTTCCACAGATATCAATATTATTACAAATATTTGGCATTGTTCTCTTGTGCAGTTAACCTCCTCGTATTCAAAAAGAGAGGCTTACAAATATTTCAATAGATGCTGAAGGGATTCAAAATCCTCATTCTTGGCGATAAATTTGGCGACTTGGCTACAGAAATGGATGTTTCAGAAAACATGATTGTATTAATATTAATAGCAGAGAGTCAATAGCTGTGAATTTGTTTTTCATATGTGTTTAAATGTTTGATAACATACAAAACTTCTAAAGTCATAAGGACTATTTTTTGAGAGGGAAAACACGGAATTATTATATGTTTTTATTTTTTACCTACTATACAACCTTTATCATTTTGATCCTTTGCCTTCCCTCAATTTCATTTAAATAAATTAAAATATTTACTTATTTTAAATTTGTATTGTTTATCTTGTCTGATTGAAAATTATTGTATCCCTGGAACGTGTTACGAATAGAAAGTTATATGAATTGAGTCTCTAGGGGATTTATTAAGTAATGATTTACAAGAATAGCGCGGGGGGGGGAAAGGAAATCATTACATTTATCGAATTGCGTCCCGAAGAATTGCTGTCATTTTCCCCCTCGGGTGCTATCGATTGCCTCTTCTTCGCAAAAAGTTATTTTTATAAAAAACCCAACCGTTGTTTTTTATTGAATGTTGGTATATATATAAAGAATTGCAATGTATATAATTGTAATAATCCTGGAAACCAATGAACCAATCCGCCAATCCAAAGTATTGATTCCATTTAGCCAATTTTTATTTCTTTCGAAAGCATATGAGCTTTAGATATGTTATTGATGATCCCCCCCCCGCCTCCTAGAAGTTCACACCGATTTGAGACCGGTTCTGCCAAAGAAATGTTGTTTAAAAAGGGTCTGGTGCATATTAAATCCGTCGGGACCGATTATCCTTCTGCTGTTGTGGTGTTAAATTTGGAGAGGGTATTGCCAGCTGAGATGTCATCCTTGTCTTCTGACCGTGGTTCAAAATGACGAGGTCCGTCTCAAAATAGCCTAGTGCAGTTTTAAAAACAGGACGTTAATATAATTAAACAATTGTAAACTTGTCTGACTAATTGAAATTAAAACAATGCACAAGTGCAATTGTCATCACCCCACTGTTACAAGTTATTTAATTTATGAGTTATTATATTTACAGATATTCGAATGAACAGATCGACAAACAGTCGACCATTTGGCAGATTTAGTTCAAATTTGATAAATGTATCAGATGCGAAGCCCGTGTACCAAATTTTTTCTACCTTGATATTTGCTCTAAGTAATTATTGAATTCACTTGCACTCTAACAGCCAGCCAGATAGACGTCTTGCAGATGTATTTTGTTCAAAATTTTATAGAAATCTATAAATTTAATTGCAATTACATGTACCAAATTTCAGCTTTCTAGCTCAAAGCAGTTTTGAGTTGTAGTGTTGATAGACAGACAAACAGATATAATGACAAAAATACGTTTAGCAGATGTTATCTGAAATGCGGACATGAATCCAAATCTCGAATTTGAATCGTTTAACAATTGCTATACTTCCTTTATACTTCGTATACAAAAAAGATAAAAGGATTAAACTTTTTTTTATATTAAATATTTTCCCTAATAAAAGTTCATTCGAAGATACAATATTTCTTTTATTTTGAAAATCTTATATGCTGAAATTCACCTGTATTGGATAAAAATGATGAATTTATATAAGAAACATGCATATGGATATACAGACATTCAGCTTTATATAGAAGCTATTAAATTATTTGTTATATTCATTTTTTGTAAATCAATATGGTGTCTTTGTGCGTGTTATTGGATACATTAAATCAGGTAAAAATCAATGCAAATACATACATGCAAAAAAAAAACCACCCTATCGGCCTTGAAAACGATTCTTCGTGCATATCCCAGTAACGACGTCATCCCCATCACGAAGGCCTGCATCGATCACAAATATTATTTGTTGCATGGAGACGCGGGACACAAAATTTTACGCATGGAAAATGCCAGACGGTCCTTAGAGGCTGATTTTCCTCTTTGCATTCAAGGTGCGGAAGATAAACGTAAAAGATTTAATGAGTTTATTTATTTATATGAAGATTTATTTAAGATTATTTTAAAGAAAACAAATAATTACGTGTTTGAGATGGCAAAATTGAAAATGCTAAATCTGCGATGACTTTTTATTAACGGCATGTTTCATACATTTGTGAAACTTACCTTTTTGAAAATTCTTATGTGAAACATCATCTGTTATAGGTATGTTTGGTTACGTATTTTTAACGTTCTGAAAAAATATGTCAGTCACATTCATGAATATGAAAATTAAATATCTATTATTTATTTTGCTCATTTTTCAAAACGTTAATTTAAAATCGATATTCTTTTATTTATTTTCATTAATTGATTTTCGTATCTATCCTAAAAATTTTGCAAATTATTTTTATATTAGAACTACTTCCGCAAATAGATATCTACATTAAAATAATTCATTGATTAAATCTAATTTATTCATTGGCTCTCTGATTTTCTACTGACGGAGTGTTTTATTCCTTTATAAAATTATAGCATTATCTAGCATAGATATTTGTTGGATTCAGGGAACGAGGGACTAAGGCATATTATTTATTTTCTCTAATGCTAATAGATAAAAATAAAAGGAAATAATAGATAATAATACTTGATGAGAAAAAATAGAAAATATTAGAGCTGCAATGATATTTTATTAACGGCATGTTTCATTCCTTTGTTAAATTACAGCTCTATCGATGATAGGTAGAATGGTTTGCATTTGCTTTTCGAACACTTGTATTTTTGAAACTAAATTTTTAAAAAGCATATTCTAAATATTAAAATTTTTGCTTCAAAATTTTTCTATATAAACTTAGTTCCGTTTATAATGAAACCTTCATATTTTAATGAAATTAAATTCGATATTATTTTTTAAAAAAATAATTAACAGAAAAAGTGCTAAAAACAATCTCGCATAAGTAATTGGACATTTTTAACATTCAAAAAAATGAAAAAAAAAAACATGCAAGTAATCAAACGTTTTAATACTTTGTTGGATATCACTTAGCTGAAATTACACTTATAATGTAGTTTTGTGTGCTTGTGCGTGTGTGTAAGAATGTTCAATTTTGTTTCATTCCTCAGGTTAATACTGGGTTAAGTCATTCTTTTGAAGAAATAATGGGGTTTTTTTTCTTTGCTCCAGTTTGTAACACACATTTTCTATTGGATTTAAATCTAAAAACATGATGAAGCCTTGATTACTTTTGCACAATTGTAAAGCAACTATAAGCGAATATTTAGGATTGTATGTTTGAAATTATTGTCTTATCAATGATTGCAGTGTAAATTTAACATGTTTTGTGTTCCAAGTTTTAGAAAATATTTTCAATTATTTTATATATTTACAATGATTTATATTATTTTCAAAGAAAATTAAATTTCCCATGGCAGAAACAACAAAACACCCCCAAATCATTGTGCCTCCATCTGCATGTTTGACAGTTGGCAATAAATTTTTCTAATTAAGCTCTTCGTCAGGTTTCACCCAGTCAATTATTCACCCATCAGACGCAAACTCGTTACATTTTGATTCATCCACACACATGACATGACCCCCCAAAACGATATATTTTAGACTTTGCAAATTCAAGACATAACTTTCTTGTTATTTCATTAACAAATAATTTTCCTCATACGATTTCAGATCTCGTCTAATAATTTCAGGGTCTACTTCTATTACAAATCTCCTTTTTTTCTAGTTCTGCTATAAACTTCACTAAATGATGTCGGGCATTTTTCTGGATTTTTTGGGGGTAAGATTTGTTTAAAATGCTTACTTCGCGCAATAATTTCGAAGTAGTATTTTCACTTCCTCTGTTTTTTTTTTGTTTACTTTTAATTTGTATGCAATTTGTACACTTTAAGTTGCGTTCATTTAAAATGTATATAATTTTTTTTGATTAATTCAATTAAATTCATGCTTTTTGATCAAATAAAAAAGTGATTTTTAAAAAATATATATATTAATTTTACATTAATATTTAATACCCCAAATGTCAATAATCTGGGTAAACAAGCTGGTCGCCAAAGGTGGCTAGGATTTGTATAATTCTGTTCCTGACAATGAGATTAATTGCGCAGGGAAAGCAATATTACAAATACAATATTACTTTGGGTGAATCCCAATCTTTTCCGTGCCTATAATCATTAGCGTGGATAGCCTATGCTTCTTCCAGATGATGGCAGATAACGGTGAGATAAAGAAGAAAAAGACGTTAGGCGTTACTAGCTATGAAAAAAATAAGCCTCACATAAACTATTTTTGGATTATTGAAAGAACATGTATTAATATAAGTTCCAAGTGGGAAGAAGTTTCATCTGATTGATAGTATCACGCAATATTAGGTATCTCTACTGGAATAAGGCAAAGTGGCCCATCGTGAAAGGAAATCGAAGAAGAAAGTTTAGTTTATTTCATAGAAAGCAATACACAAAGTGTTCATAAAATAATTATCTGTTTTTGAACCATCTTCATTCAAAATTAAAGAACGGAAGGAAATAGAATTTTATGTGTTGACAATAAACGCATGAAAAGAGGAATTCAGCAAAAACAGTTTTTTTAAATTAATTTTTTAACGAAAAAGAAAAAAAAATAATTTCAAAAGTCTCCGATCTTGTACAAAGGAGAATGCAGTAAATTGAAAATGCTGCATGTGGGTCAAACTCTAATATTGGCTGAAAAAGGTTTTTTATTTAATTTCATACTGTATAAATTAGCTATAAAATAACGTTTACCATTTGGCGACACCTGCAGCTGAAATGGATGAGCATGATGAAATAGAACATCATTTATAGACTTAGAGTAGAAAGGAGATTTCGATGAATATAAACACACATGCAGAAATAGATAATATATAACATTTGCAGAAAATTATCTTTTGTAAAACAAAAGTAGGATTTTTAGCACTTTAAAATTTCAATTTGCTGATTCTCTTCGCATGCAAATCAACGACTTTTGGGATTATCATCATTATTATTAGCATCAGCGACTTTTGAGATTATCATCATCATTATTACCATCAGCGACTTTTGGGATTATCATCATTATTATTAGCATCAGCGACTTTTTGGATTATCATCATTGTTATTAGCATCAGCGACTTTTTGGATTATCATCATTGTTATATGCATCAGCGACTTTTGGGATTATCATCATTGTTATTAGCATCAGCGACTTTTTGGATTATCATCATTGTTATTAGCATCAGCGACTTTTGGGATTATCATCATCGTCATCATTATTATTATTTCAGAATTCATCTTTTCATGGCTTTTGCAGTCTGTATTTACCGAAAGTGTATAAAATGCCGACAGTTTATAGAATGCCTGGCATTTTTATTCAAAGGATAAATATGAGAATTATTATATACTTTCCTTATGCAATATATATAATGCCGAGGTACACGCAGAGTGGCATGTACTCTAAAATGAATCCAAGCATTTCCTATGTAGAATTATGATAACTGCTAGTTAGATAAAGTAAGAAAAAAAATGAGCTCGGCCTTTTTTGGTGTCAGCAATAGGAACTCGTATGCTAGTTCCCAAAGAAGCAATGGGAAACTCCCCCACCCAAAATTCACTTTTTGCTTGTATTTCCAAACTTATTTCAGAATTAATTTTGCCTTCCAAACGCGCGGGTGAGAGAAATCTTTAATCTTGATAATACTATACATTAGCAAGTATAGAAAAATTAAAAGTTGTTCTACCAAATCGCACTAGATCACACACATTGACTACTCCTACCCGACTGAGGCACCAGATGAATCTTAATGTCTAGGCCTCAGTGATAGCATTGACGGGAACTGATGTTGAGTTCTAAAGGTCATCCTTGGCCACGGTACAACCCTTCCCGTGGGAAGCACGTCCCGTCATCAGTAGGAGATAGTCGACCCCACACCATTTCTGTACCCACGCTGGTGGGAGAACCAACTACAGTGCCTGAAGCTTCTCATCTTCATATCTGATGACAAGAGAAAATCTCAATAGATGTCGAAAATCGTCTATTCATTAGCATATTGTTTGAAAATTTTGGCTATTCATCTTCGGTCATCATAACAGATCCAGATTTTTACTTCTTACATTTATTATGTTAGTTTTTTTTATTATCCCATATAATTAAGTTCACAAAAAAATGGCAAAACATCTTATTAATCTAATGAAATCTTTAAATTACTCTTTCTCAAATTCTCTAGCAGGTTGCGTCAATCTAAAGGGATCAAAACTTAATTAAATCGATGCATTAACTGATATATAAGCTTCAAAACTATCGAAATGCTGTTCCGTTATCAACGACAAATAAGTAAGGAAATTTAAACAATCAAGAGCTTTCATTAAGAAATAAATGAAATGAAAGAAATCAATAATCAAACACCACCTTTACGCAGATGAAAAATGTTTAGAGAAGCAAAAACAATTGATAAAAGCACACTGAAACTTTCACCCAATTTATGCCAACTTATCAGATTTTAATGTTCATTATTTTTTTTCAAAATGATAGAAACATTAAAAGTTCTGTTAAGTGTTTATCATTCTGGATCTTGTTCAGGAAAACAAAAATTATTTCTTTTAGCAAAGATAAAATAAAAACAGAATTGACTTTGTAACTTTTTTTTTTGCCTATTTCATAATACAAATGTCCCTCCCTCTCCTCAGCATAAAAAATGTTGACCTTGAACACCACGAGTAGTAAATTTTTATATTCAGAATCCTGCACTTGAGATTTTTGTATTTTAGAATAGCGAAAAAATATACACTTCAGATGAATTTTTTTACAGCTAATTCAAACCAAAATGTGACACAAAAAAAACAATTGTAATAACAAAATCTTATATTAATCTTATTGATTAATATAAGATTATATTAATCTTATTGATTTAACCCTTTACAGGGCCATTTTTTTCTAGTCATATTATGTTAAAACATTTTTAGGCTTGAAATTAGAATAAGAAAAGGGATTCATTTAGCTTATTAGATAAATTTAATTTGATTAATTAATTAATTTGGTTAATTAATCATCAAGCATCAATTCAAGACACATCATTTTATGTAAAATAAAGAACTAAAGCTTCTAAGTTTCTGTCTTTCTAAAACAATTTGTCAGAACTTATGCCAACCTACATAAATTCATACAAAGATTGATAAATTTGGTGGGAAGCATACTTCCCGCGGCTCTGGAAAGGGTTAAATAATTACATTTTTGAAAAATCGAATTTATATCCACGAGTAATCATATACTAGGAAGACAGTCAAGTCTTTTATTCCACGGATTTTTTCCAAACTTTTACACTTTGGTATCTAACACTGTATATCACTGCCTGTTTGAATTATCGCGTTTACAGGCTTTGTAAAGATTGACAGATAATCCATCCTCTCGTGTATTTGTTCAAAGTTCGACATGAATCTATACTTAAAATATTATTGTTGTTGTTTCTTTTGGCACTTGCCCGTTGTTACGAAGACAGCGATTTAAGCCAGCGCGGAAGGGCCTCTTGTTTTTTTAGAAGCGCCAACTAGGGCCAAGAGTACAACTTAACTACTCACGCATCACTCATTCGCTTGCACAATACCTTTTTACAACAGGGCACATTCACACGTCTAAAAGATAGAAACACGGAGGTACAACCATGCCCAAACCGGGACTCGAACCCAGGACGCCCAGACCACGCGGAAGACGTACTACCCCTATGCCAGGACGCCGGCGTGCTTAATATATTAAACCTGTTTATCGAATCTTATTTATCTAACATTTTGCAGTTTATCGCAATCCTTTACTCAATCATTACTTACATTACTTATTATCATTTACTTTTCGCAAGATAGACAGACTTACTTCATGAGAATGAACAATCAAATTTGGTGGATATTCTGCAAATTTTGTTTAAACACTACAATCCGAATCTCATTCATCTAGATTTACATGAATTTTTTAATTATCATATTACAAATCAACAGAAATAATTCAAAAATGTGTTTTTCTGGATATTAGTGTTGAGAAAAATGAGGATTCGTGAACAATTCGAGTTTTAATATTTTTACGATTATAAGGCGCTGTCCTGTGTACATTTATACGAGAAAATGATCAACGTTAGTTGTCTTCTCAAAACTTTCTCTCATACTGTCCAACAAACGTTTCATTCCAGAGAAAGTCTTGCATGGCTTTGGCGTTCAATAGTTACGAAATATTAACCTTTGGCATAAATTTAGCATTTTTGCTGAATTTATCGTGATTCCTTGGCGAGTTATTAATCCCTGGCATGCCGCTAATAGCAAATGTGTGCTTAGAGACGTTTTTCCCAGCCGTTTGAAATAAAAATTTGACACAGAACTGTATGTTTAGTCACAAAATCCCATACCAAATTTGATGTTTTTAAGTGATTGCATTTTTCAATAATCATATTTAATTGTTTCTGAAATCACAGATCGACAAACAATCAATCCGTAATTGGATTTGCCTCAAAATTTGACAACACTCCAGACATTAAATGTGAGTACCAAATCTTATCTTTTTAGCTCTCTTTATTTTGTAGATATCGAGTTAACTTATATTCAAACGACCAGACAGACGAACTTCCTCTGAACAGATTTTATACAATATTTGGCAGAAATCTGGAAAGTAAGTGCATACCTAATTACCGTACACCGTAATTTCAATCGTCTAGTTGAAAGCGTTTTGGGGTTGTCTTTGTCAAAGAATAGAAAGCCGGACTGGCATTTGCCAAAAATGTGTTTTCGAAATGAGGGAGATCCAAAACGTGGAGATTCATCAACATCTGGAGTTCGAATTATTTTGACGATTATTTTTCTTTCTCTCTACTTCTAAGCTTTAGACTTAGAAACCCAAGAGATATCTTTCCATGAATCCAAAATCCAAATCAGAAATGAGGCTAAAAAGAAACTGATAATTAAGGGTTGGCAGGGGAGATGGAAGGATTTCATCAAGGGGAGAACAACCTGTCAACATTTTAAAAAACCTTTCGGTCAATCAAATGGAGGGTGATTTCATCTTAACCAATTATTCAATGGCCGTGGTGCATTTTCTAAGCATCAAAGTGGTTTCTTTGACCAAAGTTTTACTTGTCAGTGTGACACCGCAGAAGATTCTATAACTCAAGTGATCAAAGCCTGTGCACAATGGCGAGAACATAGACTCAGATAGCCACGAAATGGGATGTCTCTTGAAGTCAGAGAATTCATAAAATTTCCAGTCGTCAAATGTTCTATTAGGGCATTTTGTCAAATCTTTTGTGTTTAGCTCTCTCCTAATATAAAAAGTTAACGCTCGTTTAATGTTTTATGCATTTTTAATGTTTTACAACTGAATATGTAATGTGAGATGTTATGTGGTTTACCTATTCTTTTTCTGTACCAATATGCGCTTTCTCTAGAGGGTTCTTTATTGTTTGCAAGGGTCCAATGTCATCGAGTGTCGTTTATTCTTTCGTGGCAGGTGAGATTGTTCTTCGGCGGTCCCATCAAGTTTCCCGCATGGTCTCTGCCAGGTCGGGGTATCGCACAGTACATCTATATAAATTATCTTAAACTGCAGTTCTAAATCTTATGACTGAAAAATTTATCTTGTATGCTATTTGTTATTATATCAATTTTTGAGAGACAAAACCATTCATTTAATTCAAATATTTTTTTCTGTTTGGCACAAATTTTCTGAACTCTAGTTTATCTTTTAAAATGTGCCTCAAAGTCTGATATACAGCATAAGATACTTTCTCTATATTACATATGCGAAAAAGTAAAAATGAGTGCGAAAAAACTCTTCATTCACAGGTGATGGAGAAAGTATGAAACATTTTTAAATCTCCTGTGCACGCACTCACTCCAAGGAAGGAAACTACCCTTTTCCAATCCGCCGACCTCCGTCTATTTTCGTCGTCTCCTAGCAACAACCTTGACCGACATGTCGGAGGCATCCAGCCACGAAAGTGATAGTCCGGCACAATCGCATGGACACCGGACACGGTTGAGAGAGCGCGATTTCTGAAAAGTACCGGGAAGAGATTAATCTGATTTTTCATTTGAGTAAAACGATTTATTCATTTTGGTAAGTCAATAAGTTATTTTTTTTTCAAAAGTACTTTGGGTAACACGCGATAAATGGATTAATGTACATAACAGTTATGATAGGTTTTTCTTTGCCATATATGAAGTATATAAGAAGAAAGTATTATAATCGACAAAAATTCTTTTTGAGTTTTTAACGAATTTTTTTTTCAGAAGTTTCGCAATTTAGACCTTTTTGAATTCGAAACATTCCTTTTCAGAGTTAATGTTTGGATGTGACTTTATTATTTCGATGTGCTAGTTTGATGAAATTTGGTAGGTGGTCTTTACATTAAATTTGAAGATATCTGTTCTGTTAAATGAAATCCTCCCGCAGGATCATTTCCTGTTCATGCGCAAGTGAACACTATATTTACATAATGGAAATTGCTAGATAAATAAAATTTGATTTACATATCTAACATATAAAGTTTAGTTGAAAGAGGAATGAAGAAATAAAATGCGCAAAGTAAATGCATGTTTTTATATTTTTCATAACTTAATATTGTTGTGACTTCGATTTCGTTGAATATTCAATAAGTCCTAGATAACGACATGCACATTTTGATAGTTTTTGATAACCGTTAATTATCATTTTAGTCTGCACCAGATCATATTTAAAGGTAATTAAAATTTTTATTTTTTAAAAGTACAATATTAATTACCTTCTTCCGTAATATTTGAGAGAGATAAAGGAAGGTGTTTTGACAAGTAACAAAAATATGCTTTTTATATATAAATTTATATAAATTGAAGCAAATAGAAAAGCTGGAAAAAAGATTTGAGCATAAATTTGTTTGAAAAGGAGAAACAGGGGATTCAAACACTTAATCGATGTCATTATGATATAAAAATAGACGGCTATTGTCACAATATTCAAAGCATCACGACTGATTTATAAAATGTTTTCAATCGCTTTCAACATATACATTGTCCATTACCGTTATTTAAGAAAATAACAATGAGGAATTACAAGAACTTCAATACGTTCATAGGCACAAAACACGCATGAAATTTACTTTTCTCCTAAGATATTTATTATACCCTTAATTCCTGCACTTGGATCTATAATAATAAAGGTTTTATCATTACAGATAATCACCCCTCTGTGATTAGCTGTTCACAATAGAATGAAATAATTCGCAATCTATGGCACAGATTTATTCAAATAAAATCTAATTTCTGTTTGATTATTAAATTTTATTCCGTTCAATTTATTTCTCTTTTATACTGTACTGAAATATGTAATTTTCTGTGAAAATTTGGAAAAGTCTAGATTCCACAAATGACTTTGAAAAAAGC
>JAPMOR010073699.1:0-31025 GCA_026543865.1 Argiope aurantia
GTGGAGGGTGCAATAATTTCTATACCAGCTCTGTGGCAAAAGGTATTCAATGAGTTACCTCTGGCTGAATTGTTTTTGCATCCCCAGTTAACATGATGGGCATTGAAATCGCCAGCAATTATTTGGTTGGGGCTAATGTTCATGAGAGTTTCTAAATCCATAGTAAAAAGAGAAGTATCAGAATTGTTGGGTATGTAAATAGAGGTAAGTGTAATAGGATCTTTATTTTTAAAATTGATTACAATTGTATTAGCTTCGACGTGGGAAAGGGTTGGTGTAGTTATTTCATAATGGGGGATGTAGTTTTTAATTAGAATGGCTGTGCCACCAGCAGCATTTTGATTAGGATTGGTAATTTGTCGATAGCTGTAATATGCGACGTAATTAGCTAGGAAGATTTTCTTTTGTGGTCTCAGGTGAGTTTCTTGCATTAAAATAATATCAGGGTTATACTTATTTACAAAGAGTCTGAATTCATTTATTTTATTCTTGATCCCATTTGCGTTCCAGTACACAATGCAAAGATTATTGAGATTGAATTATTTAATGTGTGTTTGGAGCTTGTTGGCTATCAAAAGCCATCAGTAGTAACTGTAGTTTGTCTTCAATAGTATTGGCGTATTTAAGTTGCTTGAGGGCTGTGAATAGGTTTGGATACATGTTAACTAGCTTTCTTAGCTCTTTAGTAGCCTCAGCAATGTCTTTTAAAAAGCTATCACCAAGGGTTGCAGATAAATTAATTTTTTCCGAGCTGTTGTTTTCATTTACGATAACAGCTGGTTGTTCTCGTGGCGCCCTCTGTTGAGGAGCGTTCCCGTTGAAAAGGTCGGCGAATGTTTTATTTTCCTGAACATATGCCTGTCTGGAATTTAAATTGTTTCTAGCTGTAGAGTAGTATTTTTCTCTTATGATATTATTATTTGGCAATTTTGGGAATGCTTCGCAACCCCTATATGACGCAACATGACCTACTTTATTACAGTTAATACATCTGGGTTCCGCTAATTTTTCTTTAATTGGGCACTGGTTTGTGAGGTGTTCTTGATTACATTTAAGGCAGCGTGGTTTCATTTCGCAGCAATCTGCGGTATGGTGGAAATTATTACATTTATAGCATTGATTAATGGTCCTTCTGCCTCTAAAGGGTTCGACTGTTACTTTAAGATAATTAATGTGCTGGATATCGAATATGCGTTGAGCTTCGTTATTTCGTCTGAGCTCTATAAGGTAAAATGGGAGGGGGCGTTTTGTTCTAATTTGTGTTAGTTGAGTTACTTTGCACACTGGCAAGTCATATTCAATGGTTAGAACGTCCTTGAGTTCATCCGTGGAGTGATCGTGCGGTAACCCTTTGATTACCGCTTTAATCGGTCGCTCGTCCCTGGGTTTAATGATATAAAAATCATATCCCTGCGTTTTGCAAAAGTTAGTAATTTTTCTATGCTGTTCAGCATCAGTTGGGAAAATTTTAACGTATCCACTTGCCAGTTTATTTTCTGTGGGTCCGCAAACTCTCCTAATTTGGACCAGAATTTCAGCGTATTCTTGGCTATATTTCAGCATTATTGGGGGGAGTTTTTTAACTGGAACGGGGGTTTCATCTTTTTGTGATTTTAAATTACCTAATGCTTCAAATTTATTGTTTACTTCTAATGGATTATTTTGGCTTGCCTGAATTGGGCGGGCAGTTTTTCTTTTAGGCGATCTGATAAAATTTTCCTGATTTGCTCTATCAGGACCACAACATTCAGGGAGAAGATCCAACTCACCTTCGAGTGCTCCTTTCTTTGCTAGGGCCTCCTGGTGGTTTTCCCTCATGGCAAGATATTCCTCACAATCTGGATCAAGACCATTTTCTAAATAAAATTGCGTTGCTTTTAGTAAGCCTTCAATTTTTAATTTTACAAATTCTATTTTCCGCTCTAAAAAGAGCCGTTCGTCGCAATGACATGGTTTTTGGGATAGCTCAGTATCCGTTTCCATTTCCTCCGCACGTATGCGCTTCGCGCTTCCTTCCTCCGAATCACTACCGCTCATGACGGTAGCTAGCAGGAGAATGTGACTTGACTTCTCCTGCAGTGCAGCTCCTTTTATAGGTCTCAGGAGGCGGGGCTAGAAGCCTCTCAACCAATCAGGAACGTTCGAGGCGTATCTCGGTTCCTACTGGACGGATCGGGAAAATTCTCGAAGTTTCGGGTATAATCTATTTTGGCGCCAAAGTCGCCAAATTGGTCGCCAAGTCGCCAAATGGTCGCCAAGTTGGTCGCCAAGCTCTGGGACCCCCGACACGACGCCCAGACTCTGTTCCATAGAGATGACTGTAAAACATTCTTTTCAATGATGGAATCAACTATGCTGGGAAGCAGCATTACGGATTCGTAACAATATTTATATATCTTGTTCAAATTTTCAGTCGTTAATAAAATACTTTTTATTCATCCACTCAAGTTCAAATACATTTTTTAAAACTTGTAGTTTATGACACTTGATGCTAATACAGTTTTTCAAATATTAATTCATTAATTATGAAATGTAATTAATTTTTAATACTTTAAATAGAGTTTTAGCAGTTTATAATGAACATTGAAGTCAACAGGCAGTACCTCAATCTGTAAAATGGAAAAATTTCAGTATTTTTCACATGAAGGTGAAGAATGTGAGCTCAATTCTTGCGAAAATCAAGGATTTTTTTTATACTTATTATTTCTCTTGATAATTATTTAATAAAAAGTAATTAAAATAAAATTGTTCTTTGTTGACTTAAGAAGGAATAATTTTTTTATATTACTTGTTTTCCTTTAAAGTTCATCTTTCGCATCATTCGAATGAGTTGAAATACACTCTCACATCCTTACTGAACTTCCAACTAACATTCCTCTGCCATAGAAACTCTACAAATTATTATTTTAAAACTGTATATGGAATTATTAAGACGCCATTTACTTATTGCTCGAGGTGGAAACTTTTTTGTAAAGGGTACATTAACAATAAAAAATGAATAATCCACTGATATATGGAATCTTGGTTCATGTGAAAGTATTGTACTTGATGTCGAATCGTTATTAGAATGCATGGCAGCCAGTTCTTTCTATTAGCTGATGCTTAGGATAGACAATTTATTTCCTTTGCATATTTTACAGGAACCATTGCCTAGAATAGTTGATTAGATTCGCATCACATTTCTTTAAAATATTCTGATATTATGAGATTCATATTTATTTTCATTGCTTAAAATATTTGCTCATAAATCAATTACTTATTTTTAGAAAATTAACATTAATCTATTATGTATGCATATGAATCCACGGGCTTCCATTTAATTCAATTATCGGTAATACTTTTGACTTCTTTAATTTTTAAATATTCTTTTGAATTAGGAATATACGCTTTTCTGGATATAAAGAAAAATGGGCTAATAATCAAACAATATTCGGGCATGTTATCTAAATCTTTGTAAATTGTTGGCTTGCTATCATTTTGGAACAATTAAACAATTATTTTATCTTTTGTATTATTTTTATCCAAAGGATATTTTTTTAAACTAATTAATACAAAAGTTTTACCGACTGTTTTTTTAGGATATTTATTAAAGCATTCTTTTTAAAATTTTAAGTAAAAAGAAAAATTAAAACATTGTGAAATCTATTACCACCTAATAATATTATTAATCATTATTCGCACATAGTATTCATTGCAGCTTTAACTACATGTACACAATTCCTTATCTATGAATGTTTTAATAGTCTTCAGGAGTTTAATTTCACTTCCATTTGTGTTTAAAATAATAGAAAAATAATTTTTATTTTCAGAACATATTTTATTATAAATTACTATTTTCCAGTGTTCTAAAAGTAACCCCTAAATCTGGTCTTTAAGGAATGGAAAGAATAGCACTGAACGTGAAAGTAAGAAAAAAAATTCGGGATAGATATCACTTTAGGAATTATATTTTTTTTCTAACTAAAAGGGAAGTAATGAAACTAATAAGCAAAAAATTGAATGAAAAAAAATGAAAATAAAAATAAAAACAGCATCTATACGTGAAAAGAAACATTTTTAAAACCTTACCCCCAATTCTAACTTTTTTTAGTTTTTATGAGCGTGAAGTTAAAATAAGCTTCCAATATTTGAAAAACTAAAATAAGCTTGAAAATTTCTAATTATTTTTAAGAAATTTAATATTAACATTCCATTTTCGCAAAAAATGAGGTGAAATAAAAAAAATGAAAGCTGATAAAAATTAAGTTCGCTTAGATGATTTAAAGGGAATAAAATGTGGAAAGAATTTTTGCCATGAGGCCATTCTTTATTTTCAATTACGTTTCTTGTGCTAAAAAAAAGAAAATTTTAAATTTTGTTTTATATAGACCAAATAACCAGGTAAATAGAATGTTGCACCGGCAACGTAAATAATATGCAGTTTTTCAGGTCCTTGAAAACTGTGCATATATATTTGCAATACTATGACATTCCAATGAATCTTGTATTTGTTTAATTATTTATAATTTTCAATTGTTCACTGTACAATGCATCAACCTAAAATCAAAGTGATCCTATGCTACTACATGAAGTACATAATAAGGTCTTAATGCTCCCAACAGAAATATATCATTTTTGATTAAGTTTATTGAATAGGATTTTATTGTCCTTGATCCTTATAATATATTTTATCAAATTATCTACAAAAGCATACTTCATTCAAAGGCATATAAACATTTGCTTTCATATTTTTATTTTAGCTTTTCGTTAGTTTTCGTTATTATGTAGAACTTTTATTTTTTTACTGTTAACCATCAGGTTCAACATCGAAGTATTATGTTTTAAAGATTTAATTATGTCTTATAGAAAATACCTAAAATTTACGGAATAGGAAGGATTGTTATAGATATAAAACCATAACAATCTAAAATATTTCTCAAAAAATAAATAAACTCAAAGAAAAATATTTTATAACTATGTATATTTATTTATATGCACGTTGAAATTCAATTATATGCGCCTTGTATTTTACAAAATGAAAAATCATTGCTTGCATTTTACTTGAATTTTCCTTTTAATTTCTGTTTATGCTTAGATTTCTATATGTTTTATAACATTAAATCATGCATCTTTTGCTTAACATTAAAGAGATTTTCTGTTTAGTTTTTCTTGACACTTCTAATACCTTAAAATAAAATATAATTTCTTAAAACTGGTAATTGAACCTAGATGCTCAATGTTTCTCCAATTATACATTAGTATATTTCCAATTATATATTATTAGTTCCAAGCGTTTTTTATATATTTATATATGCTCCAAATTTAAGACTAAAATTGTTTGCTATATGAAATCTTCAGACTAATACTTACTTACAGGTGAATCTCTTTTCAAAGAATTGAACATAAAATTTGTATGATGTAAAAGCATTCGTGTTTTGTTTTTTCTAAATATGCATATAGAATAGAAAAAAGTAAGTGAAGCTAAGAGTGCAAGACTAGTATTTACATATATTTACAATAAGGCAATTGTAACCTACTTCCTCCTATCGCATCTTAAACATATTTTGTTCAATATTATTTTTTTACACAAATTGCTAATTCATGCATTGAAAATAGAATAATAAAGTAAAATTTCAGTTCTTATAAGCGAGGTTATTCGGCATCAAGTCCAGGAGTGCATCGGACATATATTTCGTGGGTTACAAAAATCAATATAGCAACTAATAATAAAGATAAATTCATTGGCTCTCTACAGGTCAGGCCATCTTACCTACAGCTACGAAATCTGACACATACGCATACCATGGACAATGAAAATATGCACTGCAAATTGATTTTTCTGAAGTTGTAATTAGCATTTTAATTAATTAGAAATTAAAAGAACCTTTGTTGTTTTTCTGCAATACCTTTTGAAAATATAGCAGCATAAAAATAAATTTTACAGTGTTTCAAAATTTATATTAATATCTTTGAGGATTATCAATTTTATAATCGTGCAAATGTATTGTAAATTTTGGCTATAACTTAACATTTTTTAATCTCTAATTTTCGACAATAGATTAAATTGTTGCTCTTAAATTCAAAACGTTTCCATTGTTTCATGAAATATTTATTTAATCACTTGATTTTCTTTAACTTTTGAAAGAATAAGAATTTTATTTAAATCTTTGTAGTTTACAAGACGAATACAAAAGTGGTTACAATACCCCATAACTAATTGGATGGATGAATCTCACATTTACGTTTTAAACATTGCTATGACATCACAAGACTAATCTCCATTGGAAAGGATCAAATACACAATGAACAGAACATATGAAAGATAATTAAAATGATGCTGCTTTAATGCCTGACAATTTGATGGAATCAGGGACGGTTCTATTTAAACGATTTCACTTTAATCTAACCAATATTCCCGTTGTATCATATGATCAACAAAAGTGACCAGTAATAAGTATTATGGATTCTTATCACCAATTTTCTCTTAAATTCACTAATAGTTATGTCCATGCATAGAGGTAAAGTTTAATTAACTAATATGTTGAAATTCAATTTATTGCACTCATTAATATTTTCATCTACTATATGATAAATTAAACAAGTAGTATTTTCAGCGGCAATGAGAAAAATGTGAAATTTCATAATACGGTTTTTATAAATATGGCATTATAATAAAATTGTTTAAAATGCTTTAAATGTATTAGTCATTATGTAATGATTATCATTGTGACTAATAATTATGTAAAAGCTGATCAGGGCTCTATTCAACACTTATTTTTCCCAAAATGATTTTTTGAAATTAATGATTTAAAATTAAAAATTTCAAATTTAAAAAATAAAATACTGATTATTTTTATGTATAAAATAATTGGTCATTCCCTCGATATTTGAATTATTATTAAAAAACATCCTGTATACTCAAAGATATAGATTTAATATCTGTCCTCCCTCATCTTGAAGTGAGTTATCCGCCTCATGTCTTTCTTTCTCTTGCTAATTCGGAAAATAGATTAGTAAATTAACATTAAATTAAAATATTACACGAAAAGAGCCAAACAGATATAGGTTGTCTTTTCACGATAACCTATATCTTTCAATCACGCATTAAAAAAATTAACAGCATGCAAATTTTTTAAATTAGAATACTAATTATTCTTATATATAATTGTTCATTTCCATTATTAATTGTTCATTCCATTAATTGAATTATAGTTAACACTTATAGAAGTATACTCAAAAGCATAGTTTTAATATGCAATTTCACATTCCGAAGACAATACCCCTATTCGTGCCTTTCCATTCTAGGCTTATAAATCAGATTAATGAATTAGCACGTACAACGTTGGAGCTTTAATCGTAGTGTTTCATAGTTTTCGACAAATTATTCCCGCAGGTGTCAGGTATGAGAAAGTGTAAAGAAATGTGGTTATTTTAATCAATTTCTGATATAGTTTGATGGTTTTCAAGAAATCGTATAGCAAAAAAAAAAAAAAAAAAAAGCTTTGAAAATCTTTCTTATAAGTAATTCTTGGCAAACCTTTGCTTCCATATTCATTGCAACATATCCTTCGAGAAGCTTAATTTATTGTGTTGTGCGAGCAAAAGCTGCCAGGATTAAGGCACAGATGGCATATTATTATGGAGCAAGTGTTTATGTATAATGAATGTGATCGCAGAAGCCTGAATTTTACGTCAGAGTGTGAAAGCTTCATGAGCGTTGATGGTGAGGTTCAATAATTTATTGGACGACGCAAAGTTTCTAACATTTGAAATTTATCTTCACTGTCTCTTAAGAATAATAAAACAACCTCCTATTTAAATTTATGTAAATGAAATCTTGTAAAAAATTTATAGTTTAGTTAAAAATGTATAGTTTGTTTGTTTGTTTAATATAGTTAAAAATTTATAGTCTCTAATAAGGATTCGAACTCTTCAGTATTAAAAATTATGCTGTGGATTTAAAATTTTACCAAAAAAATCGGAATTTTATTCGTTGTTACAATATTTTTGTCAGAATCTTTATTTTAATTGTATTCATTCCTTCAGTTTAGTGTGCCAGTGAAGAATGATTAATTATATGGTCCATTTGCAGTTCCATTTCAGACTAAGGTTGGATGCTATTTTAGACAGAAACGTGTTGTTTAAATTATCCAACTATTCATCGCGTGTTTTATCAGAGGGTTCATTAAACCAGGCTATCTTGAAATGACAAAGTGAGGAGCATATAGTTTCCCAACAAATGAACTAACTATGCTACTAGTTTCCGAAACTTGTAATGGCATTTGGAACTCCACCGCTTTTATATGACTGATACAAGGCATTTATAAAACAATATTTTATATATTCATTTTTAGGAAAAAATTATTAGCTTGATTTTAATGTTTAATTAATAGTTTTGAGTACCGAAGACTGTTTGCATTTTTTGTTAAATTTTTAAACATTTTCTTATAAAATTGTCGAATAACTGCAAATATGAATATTTTCGTTCTTGATCCTACACAAGTATTAATGAAAACAATTCTTTTAATTTACATCCGATTTCCATCCTCGCCTGAAGATTATGTGTAACAATAGGTTCACAATAATTTAAATTATATATTACTTTTCAAATGTATAAATTAAGTTTACAACATACCCCATATTTTAAAATTTTTTAATTAGAGAAATATTTATTGATAACACGCCTTTATTTTGTCGTAATTAGGATTGCGTGTATTTGTTGCGAGTCCAATTATTGGAACGCTTTCAAAAAATAATTTTATTTACATTTTAATTTAAGAAATTAAACTTGATTTTTTACTATGAACTTCACCGAGGCAATGCGCGAGAGAATTCCGAAGAAAAGGAGAGAGAATAGTTTTTTTAGAAGCGTACCCGGATGATGAGCGGCAATTGCGTCACACACAGCCTCGACGGAGCTTGTGATTGACAGATATCCAATGATTTATGATATGCATTCACTGTAATTTTATTGAATCGATTCGATTTGCTACATTTTTCTAAAAAGGCGGAATTTTATATAAATACATTTTTATAAATTAAAAATCAGATTTAATTTTATTTATTACTAGCCGCCTTTGGCGACCAGCCGGTCCGCCAATATTACCGCTCGCTACAATTTTCAATTAAATATTTTAAGTAACTGGTCCCTTAAAGGATTCTCAAACAAAACATTTTTAATCTTCAAATTTTGATAGCCATAAAAACGTATACTGTTTAGATCGTTTCGTTCAATTTACTATATATATATTTTGCTAATTTGTTGTCATTTCCGGCAAAACTTCAACTTTAATTTAAAATGTAAATGATGAAATTGCAATTAATATTAAGATATTTTTTAATAAAACCAAGCGTTTTATATTATTTATCATCATTATTGTTATATTTAATTATTATTATTATTGAATGTGAGTATTGCAAACAGAATCGCTCAGTATTTAAGTCTTATGTTAACTACAAAATATTTTTCATCTTTTATGTAATATCTTAAACAATAATTCAACAAACATTTCTGAGATTCAGCATAAAATTCAGTTTTTAATTTTACTTTCAAAAGGATTGAAATGAAATCAATAATAATATTTTGTTCCTGCCTATAAATATATTTTAAAAATTATGAAGTCTAAATTTAATGCAGTAAGGTATCATATTCTGAGAAATATTCTGGAAACACCAAATTTTAAATAAATGAATGAATGTTTCTATTTTCCACGATCAACTAAGACTTATTTATGAAGTTTTAAATGTTAAAAATTTAGAAAAACTCAACGTTTTCATAATCTTAGGCCAATTAATCTTGAAAAACCTGCGCTCTGATTGGCGTATTTTCTTTGAAGCGATCGATGGAAAATCTAAAATTATCCTTTTTTTTATTTAATAGTGATATTCAAATTTTCATAAATCAGTCAGTTTAAGTGATTAGAAATTAACTCTTAAAAGTCAGCGATTTATTTGATTGGAAATTAATTCTATGACCACCATAAAATCTGTGCTTTCTCTTGCGGTGTATGCATTCTCCTTAATATCCTCTCGAATGAAACATCACATACAAAAGTACTACATAGAACAAACATATCAAAAGTAAACATAACATTTCAATAGTTGCCAAAAACAAAAGAGAGAAGAATGCAATTAATAAGCAGACGATATTTAGAATAGTACAGATATTTAGACTGGAAAATGAAATTATCTGAAATTAAAAACACGCGCAGACGATATTTACAAAAGTAAAAATATTCAAACCTGAAAAGGAAAATATATGAGTTAGTCCATCAATAAATGCCATAAGTTTGTTTATATCTTCATTATTTTATGAGTTATTAAACATCAAAATGGGTCCGAGACTAAATAAACACACTGTATAGAGAGTGTAAAAGATTATAAAATAATTTTTCTTGAATTTATTTTTTAGAAAAAATAATATTTCATATTTGTTTCATTTCCTACAAACACGTGCCGAAAATTATATTTTTGCAGATTTCATTTCCAAAAAGATTTAATTTATTTTTAATTGGAGCTTTAATCAATGTGATGGCAACACTTTGAAAAAAGCCAATTTTTTCCCATGAATGCAAAACGTGCTTAATTTTAATTTTTATTTTTTACGAAAAAAATTATTGAAAAACATAGTTAAAATATTTATTTAAAAATTCATTAAAAATAGAAATTTAATTTTAAGATTAAAACATTAGTATCATTTAAAAGATAAATTTTTTATCTTTAACTTCATGTAAATATCTTTTTTTTGTGCGGTAATATTTTCGGAAGTTATAGCAGAAAAACGTCAAAATTTCGCTTAATTTTTAAATAAATAAAATTTAATTAAAAATTCGAAAAAATAACCCCCAGGTGCACATTCCCGTCCTCCAAGGTATACATGTGCCAAATTTGGTAGCTGTAGGTTGAATGGTCTATAATGTAGAGCGCCAACACACACACACACATTGAGCTTTATTATAAGTATAGATTTGTAAAAATGTATTAAATGATTTTTTATTTCTTCCATTCATACTGCTTTTATTAATCATCAATGGAAATGTTAGTTTTAAACTGACTGGATGCATGTATGGCTGATTAATGTAAAACTGCTTTTGATATTTTACTTAATATATAATTTTTATTTTGTATGTATTCGTGTATTATATTTATTGCCGCAATAAACTTTTAAACTATTGCATTGCTTCTATCTGTATAGAAACTTAGCAAATAAAGCTCGCATTTCGGATTTGTTTTGTATTCATTCGATTATTTAAATTATTTCTATTATGAATTATGCTTGCCTTATTTGGCAGAACTTTGAAAACTCTAAACTCGAGTAATTTATCTATTGAATTTTCATTCGCTGTAGTTGTATACAGCAATAAGAAAGCAATTTTAACTCATTTGAGTAAGACAATTTAATGTGTGCATTTCTGGATTTAATGAAATTCGTTTCTAGTCTATTCCTAAAATCATCTTGAGGATTTAAACTGAAATATAAATCTCTCTCTAAGCTCATTTTTCTGGAATTGTGATTATGTATAGGTATGGAAATTTTTTTGAGAATGGTAATTTTTTGCAAATAAAGTAGAGCTGCGCGAGTTCGAAGGCAAGTAGAAAAAAAAATTCAAATTTCCTCTTAGCATAACGTTATGCTATCATCTATTTTAATTCATCTTAATTCCAATCTAAAATTAAACATAGCTATTCCTTTCATCTTCCTTTCTGTATTCGATGATCGCAAGTCAATACATATTTGAGATCATTAACTGAATCTTTTTAAACGTGTGAATTGTGTCGTGCACTCTGAAGTTTCATTCTTTATTTTTTCGTTTGAACTGCAACTTCCACAGTAAAATTACTTAAAATCTTATTTAGTAATTTAAATAAATAATCTTAATGAAGTAGCAATAAACACTTGTATCTATCACCAATTCAAGCCCGAACTTTTTCTCTTTTTGTACTAGTTTTCAGATGGGATTTTTCTACAATTACTACAAAACGATCATAAATATTCTGATTTTGTAAGGTTATTCAATGAAAATATTTAATAGCTTGTTCATCAAAAATAACTGAATGTTGAAAGATTAAATTCAACACTTATGTTGACTCTCATTTATTACTTATAACTCGTCTTGCATCTTTTTGTTTGCCTGTGAAGCTTTGAGCATATGTATATACGCCTGTATTGAAATATTAGAATTTTGCTTTATTGGATACATGAAACATCTGTTTATTTCATCACCACATACAGACGCTGAACTTAAAACATACCACTCGACAGGCTTTCAAAGCGTCATAGTGGATGCTGAAAAAAAGATGGTACGAGTTATCGTATCTTAATAGTTCTTCTAGGTGGGGCTTGCAATGAATATTTATAACTGTGTTAAATTTAGTTTTCAATGGCTGCTTGTAATGCTGTTTCTCATCAAGAATTACATTTTATTTCGTTTTCTTTGAACTCAGCAAAGTTGGGACATTTATTTATAATCGCCCAGTATTGTGGAGAAATTAATTTTTTATTATAAGAATTAGATTCCTTCCCTTCAGTTGCCAATCTGTCGAATTCCATTGAACATAGATTCGAATAGAGGCTCTGTATATAGTAATATTGTCGTAGAACATTAAAATCTTCATTCAAGGATTGCACTATTAAACAATTCTTAATTTTTAGTTTCTCCAGTAACAGTTCACTTAAATTTGAGTGCAGTTTGTCATCCCTTTAAATCAACCATTTCTTCATGTAAGTTTTTTACACTAACCTTTAAAATTCAACTGATTTCATTATGGGATATTGTGTTGTACTTCAGGAAGGATATAATTATTGAAACAGTAGAGAACTTTTGAGATCGCAGTTACCAATTTTTGTTGTTAATCAACGTTGTACCGTCTTTTAAGGACTCTGAACCAGCGAATGCGACCAACAAAGCATTATAAGCATCCAAATGAATTTTGAGATCAGAATGGCAACTGAAGCATTTTTACCTACTGCCATCCCTCTGCAACTTGGTTGTTCACTGATTAAGTGTTAATGTGAAGAAAAACAGTGAAATTAATTGGGAAACTTTTTTAAACTTCAAAATTAATATTTTTATGTGAATCAGCGTTTCAAAAGGGATATTTTATCAAATTACCCTTAATCATGTCTAGGTAGGTGTTTATTTTAATGTATATGATTCTAGAACTTGTATACATGCATAGCTTCATCTCCTAAGCGATAGGATAGATGGCAACTAAATTTCCCTATATTCTTTAAATCAAAAGAAGGATATCAATATTTCAAGATATTTAAATATTTATTTAATTAGAAATTTTTATTTATCTGCAGTAATTTCAAAAGAAATTACCATACAAGGAATGATTTAATACCATCTTAATATTCAAAATGTAATCAATTTAGTGTTTTACGTTCTGGGCCATTTTTTTAACTACTAATTTGAGAATTTAACACAGATGATTTTGAAATACAGTAGCAGCAAGACTATGATCTACCATTTTTTTTGGTTTTAAAATTGGATTAAGATAGTTATTTAATTGATTCTAAAAGAACAGAAAGAAAGGAAAGGATCGAGATACCATACAAATTTAATAGATTATGTGATCCAGATCTGAGACCTCAATCAAGCCATGTTATGCATTCATCCTTTGCCCACGAATGGTGACTCTCACTCGGTACATGATTTAATGGCGCAACTCGAGAGGTGACTACTTTATCTGGTGCCAAAATTTGTTGCGTAGTGATAACTATCGTTCTTAAAAAACAAAAAAAACTCAACTTTAATTTGAAATATCGCGTGTAGGTTTAAAGATTAATAAAGTGTGTGAATATAAAAGTTTTATACGCTAAAATGTGTGTGTAATCTTTTTTAAGTTAAAGGTAAGAAATTCAAAGCGCTACAAAAGTTGCTGCTTCGTTCGCGCGAAAACGGTTTCAAGGGCAAAGGATTAAAGACTGTATATATTATACAAATTGAATTTTTAAAATAAGAATATTATACATAAATGCATATTAATTTCGAGCAATGCCACTATATGAAATAGTTAAAGATGAATGAAATCTAGATTAAAATGATTTCAATCGTCCCATACGTAGGTGATAATTCCATATAATGCTTTATCTTAAAATGTGAAATAATCACAGAAGCATTTTTGGTTTTTGTACGCCCTCTTACTTAAGAATAGTGCATTTATATCCTCTTAGCTGCAGCCCGAAAACCAGTGTCAAAGGAAGCATTCATTTCACAAACAAACTAAATTTCCTACTATCGTCTGATTTAAATGAATTATGTTATTATGAAGTTCAGCAATAAAACGATATACTATTACAACATTGCTTCGAAATAGGATTTATATTCCCTTAATTTCAGTCCCTATGCCAGTGTCAAAAAGAGTGCATTAATTTAACAAACTAAATTTATGCTGTACTAAATTATAAAAAGATAGTTATTATACTATCTTATTAAACTATAATAAATTACATAGATATAATACTTGGTCTTAAAACGTGAAAAAATTACAAAAGCATTTTTATTTTCGGGTGCCCTCTAAGAATAGTTCTAGTGCATTTATATTCCCTTGACTGCAGTTTTTATGCCAATGTCAAAAGAGGATATTAATTCAACATACAAATTAAATTTGCTATTATCGTCTGGTTCAAATGAGTTATGTAATAATGAAGTTCAACAATAAAATAGTATACTATCGCAACGTTGTTTAGAAACAATATTTATATTCATTTGACTTCTTTCTCTATGCCAGTGTCAAAAGAAAGCCTTAATTTAACAAGCAAACTAAATTTTGATGTTATAATCTGGTTCAAATAAGTTATAATGAAGTTCAACGATAAAATAATATATTAACACAGCGTTGCTTAAGAACAGTAGTTTTCAGAAGAATGTAAATATATTCAATTGAATTATATGAAAATAGAGATGTTCTATAGAGAGGCGATTTACGGCTAAATTGTCGACAAATAGATAAATTCTTACATAAAATTTTCTGAATTGCTTTAGAAAATTCTGAGCTCTAGAGTATTGCATGTGAATTGCTCTTTAGTTTCTTACTTAGTTTAATGCGAATTTTCATTGAAAGATTTGGCTATGATCTTGCATTTGATGCACGATATGATTATAAATTTCGATTAATGGCGTCATTAAGACTAAAGTAAATTCTTTACATGACAGAAAAAATAGTTACTTAGAAAGAATAATAGACTCGAAGGCGACGATTAACTTTTATGCTTTATTATTAATTTGAGACAATAAAATTGTAAATTAAACAATTCATCAGTTCAAAAACTACTAGTCAAACAACACAATTTCTAAAATTTGTTAACATTTCAATGGAGTACATATCGCATGCAGGGTTTGAAAATACAGCAAAGCTGACACGAAAGGAAATGTATTTAAAAACGTGCCATTAGATAATGGTGTCTTTTGTTCATAAAATTTCTATTTCGTAAATGCTTTACCTGTTTTAGGTCTCTATTAGAAAAAAATTATGTTTTCATGTTAAACACATTAGTATGTTAAATATCTTAAGAAATATCTTATAATTATTTCAGAAGAGGATAGCGAATAGAATTATTTCAGAATATATATTCTTCCAATTTCTTTTTCAAATTCTACAATAGATGGCATTTAAACGAAAGTATTATCTGTAAATCCATAAAACTAGCACAGCATAAAACGTAGATTTTTCACAGAATTTTGTATCTTTCTGTTCCATGTATGTATAGATAGAATGTATTCCGAATATCAACTCTAATTGTGGACCAATAATTAATTTTTAAATTGTTAGACGCATGTATATAAGTCCAGAATATTTTTTAAATTCATGAATATAATGTTAAAAATTGTTAAAGTCTAAATGTTCATATATTTTTTCCATCCTATTAAACATATTTAATATAATAGTCCCTCTTTATTAAAGAAAAATCTTTTTACAAAGATTAAAACCAAGTGATCGAGTTATGACACTTTGAATATCTCTCTGTTTGATGACCTTCAATCATTTCAATAGACGCTCCACGTATCAAAGCAATTTTTTTTTGATGTGATTAAAAATAAGCTTAAAAATTTCGTAACTTAGTCGTCAGTTATGGTCACTGAAGTTTATTTAAAATCGAATAACAAGAATATATAACTAAAAATAAGAAGGGGAGTAAGCCATATCACTGATTCTCCAACCCGTCCGAAGGTACATGGATAAATAATACTGAATGACCGGACCGCCGCAACAGCAACACTGGCGGGAACTGTGGTTGAGTCCAAAAGGCCATCACCGGCCACGGTACAACCCTTCCTGAAGGAAGTATGTCCCGTCATCGATGGGAGGAGCCAGATCTCCCACCTTTTTGTGTACCCTCCAGAGTGGCGAGATTCAACCACCATACCGGAAGCCTCTCATCCCCATTTCGAGGTTCCCAAGAAGGGGAGTAAGCAATTCCATAAATATTTAGATTTTGTAGGGTATTTTTTAACAATTCATTCACGCTCTAAAACAAGTAAAATATATAATTATGTACATCATCATATTGGTCACTGTTTCAACTGAAAATATATAAAAAATCTAATGATTTAAAAATTAGCTTTTGGGCCATGATTAGAGCATAACCTTTATAAAAATATTGAATTTTTTGATATATAAAAGAATGCATACATTATCTCTAAAACATTCCTGAATTTCCGACATCAGTATAAATAAAGTAAAAAATATGAAATATCAGAATATTCAGTTT
Organism: Argiope aurantia; assembly: GCA_026543865.1. NCBI lineage: Eukaryota > Metazoa > Arthropoda > Arachnida > Araneae > Araneidae > Argiope > Argiope aurantia. The sequence continues at coordinate 16,697 of JAPMOR010073699.1, forward strand.
CTGAAAAGTAAAAAAAGATAAAATATCAGAATGGTCAAACAAATCGTTAAACAATAAACAATTTGGGGCATTCGAGTGTGTTGCTCAAAAAAGATAAAAAGCACCACTTTTTCTTTTATTTAAAAAAAAAAATAAATTATTTAACATAAAATTATACTATGCTGTTTTATGTACACCAAATAAAAAAGTGTGCTTCCGGAATAAAAATTCGTTATCCATTTTTTTTATTTTAATAAGGACATCTATCATTTTATTACAATTTTTTTATAATGCATAAATTCATTTTTTCCCATTTCTAAAGACAAAGTTACAGATTTTTTTCTTCTTTATATGCATTGTGTCACAAATTAAAGATAACCTGTCAAATATTTAGCTTTCGAAAAGGTGGAACTTGAACTTGGAAAAATCCATCAGATGAGATAAATGAGACTTTAATGTTTTCTTGAGTTACAGTTATCTTTCCATACAAGCTACGAGCTTCTTAAGACGAAAGACGATTTTCTTCTGACGTAAAGGTTGAATAAAAAAAAAACAAACCGTAAAGGCGATTCTTATGCTAAAAATAGTTCCTCAATGATCTAAAGTAGTGGCAGTAATGAGAATAAGGAAACAAATATGAATAAAAAAATCCGTTAATTTTTAAGTTTCAGTTTAGAAATAAGTTCTAAGAATAGAAATAAGTTTAAAAAAAAACGTAAGTTTTTGTTCGTATCTAGAATGTTCACATATTTTTTTTTTAAATTTTCAGCTGTTTTTAAGATTAGTGCTTATATTTTTTAAATGGTTGCAAAGAATAAAAAGAAATTATTAGATCGAGGTTTATATTTTATTATACAAAGTTTTAAACAAGCAATAATAATTCTTTAAAATATATGAATTGTGAAAACAAAACTTTTTATTCAATAAAGATATATTAACTAAAATGTTTTTTAAATTAGATGATTTATTATATAATATATACTTTGTATGTGACATATATATTGTAAACAAAGGCGAAAAGGCAATGAAATCAACATGAAATGCCGTAAAAAATTATCTGCTTGTATCTTTGTGTAACACATGGATCTATTTCCAATAAAAAAATTATCATTTTTTTTTCTGAAAAACAATTTATGTTTCATGTAAAACCATTTTCACTACAGAACTTATTCCCTAAATGAAGATAATTTGCAATTTTTTTTTTACTTATTTTTTTTTCTTGTTCATCAAAACATTTCATAACTTCTTGATAAAAATACCTACAAACGGATACAAACCTTGATAAAAACACAACGGAATGCGTAATCATTTGAAAAAAGAATATTTTTATCTTTCACATGATTATGTATAAAATAAATTCAATGTACTGAACTGTTTAAATTTGTCCATAAAATTTTGATAAAAAGTACAATAACACTTTTATATATGCTTGAATTTCGAATCAAGTATGAGATTCTGTATCTTCTATTTGGTATTTCAGAAAATTATCGGATGCTATAGATTTTCTTTAATGTTCTAACCAAACCAAAATACACATTATTCAATTAAAAATAATATCATTCATTGCGTAAGGCATATAATGATAGATAATTTATTAAGACAGATGGAGAATGAAAATGTACATTTCCATGACGTAAAAGTTTTTCTTTTACTCAAGTAATCTATATAATATAAAAAATAAAGTAAGATGATATTTTAATAAAAATATTATAAGAAATAAACTGGTGCAAAACGTATTTATTCTTGTAATACCTCTATTATTTTGTAGTACAGAAATGCAGATTTAATACTAATAAAATGAAAACATGTTGATATTTTTTTTTCCATTTTATAAAAGAAGGCCCAATTTTAAGACAGAATAATTATTTTAAAGTTGAATAATAAGTATGGGATGACTCATATTGCTATCAGAATTTTTATCATTGAAGTGTAAAGATTTTCACCTGTGAAATAGCTAATCTAGAGAGTATAAAAAAACAAATATTTATGGGAACATTTCTTGAATAAGAAAAGAGCTTAAGGCATTTTTAACTACTTTCAAATTCTTCTGAATCAAACTTTCGAAAAAATTCTTTGTTAAGAAATCAAACTTAATCTTAAAAAAATTTATCATTTAAGAAAAAGAAATATTTCGGGAAGTCTTTTAACAACATTAATTCAAATAGGAAAACTCAGGAATGATACCTAATTGAAATAGTAACAATGAAATCAAACATCTTCTGATTCTTTGTTTAAGGAAACTTCCTTTTAAGAAAGTAATTGCTTCTTTGAATAGTAACAAAATAAAAGTATAAAATGGATTAATTATCCGTGCATTTCTTTCACTCGAATGTTTTTATTCGTTACAATATCTAGTTCAAACAGCTATAATACATTTAATTCTTTTGGGATTAGTTTAGGGCTCCCTTATTTTTCTTCTGAATTATAAGTATTTTGAAAAGATGAGATGTCGTTTTATTGGCCCAGTATCCTGATATTTGAGATATCGTTTTATTGGCCCAGTATCCTGATATTTGAAATAACAATATACATACCTGAAAATGTGAATCTACTTTAATTAGTTTTAAAGTTAGCCTTAAAATTTAGTTTTAAAAATTCATAAAAATTTATTTCTTAATGTTTAAAATATGAGAATTGGAAAAATGTGCTTGCTGTAAAGGTGAAGTTAAAACTGTACAACTAAAAATGTAAAGCTGTAAAGTTGATGTTAAAATATCTCTATACAATAATTATCTAATTACAAATTTTCAGTCTAATGGTAGAATTAAATTCACATGTAAGCATACTCAAGACTTTTTGAGTACGTGTTTTGCTATAGCGACCACATTAACTTCGTGAAAGTGTTAAAGGAAACGAGAACACAACCATTTCCTGGGGGGTCGATGAACAAGTGAATGAGAATTTTTCGAGTAATCCCTTCTTTTAAATTATAATAATTTTTTTAAATTGAAACACTTCTATTTCAGTAACTGTAGGTGTCTTTAGTGTGAAAAGTTTGGTCGTGGCTAATGATAGCTCTTAGAAAACCGTAATCGTTTTCATGTTGATTCATACAGATTCATGATAATTTCGAGATGATTGTTCATATTACCTCGAGTGTTTTGACAGGATGAGGATAATTCTTCGTGGTTAAAATTCTTTTGTTCTGGTTGGAGAAGGATTTTAAAAGGCACTTAACCAATGAATAATTGAAGTATCCGAAGAAAACTACACTTTTAGATAATAGCCAAGTAGCAAAGCTCTGTTTAAAAAATGAATTAAAAATCTTTTGTTATTAATTCATGCGAAACCAGGTAAGTTCTTTCAAATGTTTCCTTTCTTAGATTTTAGGTTTTCATACACTAAGTACAAAGCTGCAAAAAGTGTTAAAAATTTTATAATTTATCATTGATTAAAATCTGTCTTAATTAAACTATAAGCATAAGTGATTGTTCACTTAAAATATCAACAAAATTGGGTAGTTGACGAAGAATTTTAACGAGTCTGTTTATATATATATATATTTACTTAATCGTTTTCAGCAATGTTTGCAATGTGTTTTATGTGAATAAAAATATTAAAAAATATATAATAAATATATTTTGCTAAATTATTTCTGCATTTATTATATCAAAATTCACTGAATAAATTTCCAGCTAATTTGTTTCATCTCTACTTTGTATGAAATAAATAAATTATTTATTATTCTAATAAGATTTTATGCATAATACGCAAAAAATTTATATGTAAGTAAAAGTTAGTAAGAATCAGGAAATAATGCATTATTTTAGTGAAAGAAGGAAATAGTTGTTTTAAATAGGGTTCAGAAAATGAATACTGCATTTCCGAAACCTTTTATTAAAAAGTATTCTTAGTAACACCTAGTTATACTTGGAACTTAAAATTAAGAATTTCCTGGTAAATACTGGATTATTCAAAAGAGTATACAATGAACAAAAATTTTCACTCGAGTATCATGGAAAACTGAACCAAAAATAGTTGAAGCATTGATTTAAATACTGTGAGAGCAGTAGATCGCCTTCTGGCTGTTTTCTTCAACACCGAATATTAGAACAGTGGCTGATTCTCTTTTTCAGACCAAAGAAGAAGAAAATCAATATTAAAGATCGACATGCATTGCTGGTAGCTGTGCAGTTGAATGGAATGTAGTTTATAAAGAACATCAGAGCTATAAGAATTGGTGCAGACTAAATTTACGATAAGGATTCTTTAGGGCATATTAATACCAATTGATTGATTTTTTTAAAATGAAACTTAGATGAGTAACGGAATTGATTTTTTAGAGAGACAAAGAAACGCTGAATTATTTTGAGTTTATGTTATTCGATTGGATTTCAACTACACGAATTTTATGAAGAAAGATATAATGTCATCCCACTTATATTCTCATCTCTTTAACGTTTTCTCAACGTTTGTATCGCCTTTTGTCTTTTCGAGTGTTCGTAATATAAAAAGTCCTCAAATTTAAATTAACAAATTTGGATTCTTCCCGCTGCTTAACAACACCAAGTAACAGAAGTAAAAAATATTGAAGAAAAATAATGTTGTAAACAAACAAAAATGCTTTGAAAAAATCAATGGTATGGAAGGGGGTGATAATTTCGATAGCTTTTATGAATTTGGTGGACAGATAAAAAAAACAAAAGAATTAAAGAATATTAGCCGAACATATTTCGCAATTCAGTAATTGCATCTTAAAACTATAATAAATATTTGTTATTTTTAATAATAATGCTTGATAAATATTAAGGAATACAAATATTTTAATCGATTTTTAAACCATTACAATAAAGTTTCTAGAAAAACTCACATATAAACTAATGCGTTTCCTCGAGGCAGCCGTTGATTGGTCAGAAATAATGAAATAAAAACTCACTTAATTATAATTGAAGAAAAGTAGAAATTTATAAAATGATCAATATGTTATTGAGACAAGTATATTTGGTTTTTGTTTATATTTACGACCCACAAGTTTTGTCGCCAATCGAACTATATATATAGCCAAAACTGTTTACATTATATATTAGGAAACTTGGCGACTTTGACATAAAATCTAAAAATCTACAAATGAATTTGTGAGCTATAAATAATAAAGAAGTACTGATTATTTTTCGAATTATGATGAAAAGAGCAAAGTAATTGTAGAAATGTAGATAATTTTTCAACATTAAATTTATTGATTCAAATAACGTAAATTAGAATTTTTTTTACATCATTAGAAAATTTTTCCGATTGGATGCATGTAATTTTTTCTTTAGAAATTAACTATTTGGTCAGAATTAAAGTGGACACCTGAATAAAATGTTAGTAAATAATACTTCCATAAAAATTATTCAGTTTATTTAATAAACTAAATAAGATAACTTATGCTCACATATTACAAATTTTGATTTCTTTTTGATCAGTGGTATAAAATTTCTAATAAAAATAACCGTATTTGATACGAAATTTGTTTCGAAGATAGACTAAAATTATGTTATCTTGTTTTAAGCTCTTTTAAAACAACAGACTACTACTATCTACTATTACAAAGCGCATTCATCTTCCGCCTACTTTGCACTTCTCTCCCAATTACTTCGATTTCCTTAAGAGGATCTAGACAATGCAGCTCAGACTGACCTATATAGATGGTCTCCAGAGGCGGTAGCTTTATTCTCTGTCTTACAAAACAAGAGGCTTTAGAGGCTTGGAAGTAAATAGACGAAATGAATAGGTGCTCATTTAATTAAAGTTGTTCAAGGAGCTGACCGTCTCTGTCACATTTTGAAGCTATTCTACTGCTTCATTTAGGCGGACACTTTCCCTTTAGCATCGTGGAATTTAACAATTGTGTTTGGTGGTGAGTAATAAAGAATCTTAGGTGCTTCTTAGTTTGTCTACAAAGACGATTGGTCACTATTAGAAACAAAATGTAAGGATTTTATTACAATGTAATAGTTTATATACAGTATGCCTACATTAAATTTCTTAAAAATTTACAAAAAAACCCCCCTTTTCTTTCTTTAAAACTTTAACTTCAAAAGTTTTAAAAAATTTAATATAAATTCGGTTGATACAGACTTATAATAATGATTACAACTTGTATCATTTTGTATTTGTATTAAATTAAAACAAATCAGAAATTAAATTGTTTGACTCTACTTAAATCTTGAATGTAATGAAATATTAAAATGTTCATGGTTGTTGACTTACTGAGGTCTAGTGTGCAAATATAAATTTTCAATACGATTTAAAATCCTATTTTGTGCAGAGACGTAGTGATCAGAGTGCAAGTGGCTATAGATGTCCTGGACGCTAGGTTTATGAGGAAATATGGAAACTAAACATTGGCGCGCTTTTTAAGATGAAATGTCATGAAAGTGCGAAAAAGTGGTGTTATGTTCCAGGCGGTACCATATTCTTATTAAAGTTCTAATAACAACGGGGGGGGGATTATATAATCCTTTGAATGTTTGATACGACACTGATACTCGACCTTTGATACGACACTGATTTCTCATTGACTAATGAGCCTGAAACCTATATGTTTTTTATACAGAAATCTAATAATAATAATAATTAATAATTCTAATAATAATAAATCATTATTAAAACAAAAATTATATGAATTCGAATAACTGTACGGGCTTGGTTCAGGGTCAGTGTTGGGTCTTTCCACAATTTTAGATAAACAAAAGTTACTTCATTTGGAAAATATCAATAAATAATACAATAGAGGGGGTTGAACGGAAAAATTGAACTCTTTTTCTTCCTCAAAGACTTCTGAATTTCAGAAACTCTTAATTTCTTATATTAAATTTTATATTTGTTAAAAATAACTAGTCTCGAGATTATTAGAAATTCTCTTCTTTCAGAACTTTTTGAATAATAAAAAGGGGACAATACAAGAACATAAAAATGGAATAGAGCCAACAATTTTAATGTTGAACGTTTTTTTTACAGTCAAAATTATAAATCTATAACAGATTTCGTTTTTGTAAAAAAATATCAGCGGCAGAACCTTTGATCTGTTCGCGCATATGTGAAAGTGATGATTAGAGAATGCAATAAGCTAGATGAATGAACTCTGCCGCATAGTCTTTGCATTAAAATTGTAGAGGTTTATAAAATTTTCCACGATTTTGCCTATGTTTATTTGAGCATAAAGGGTCTTGAACATATTAATAGAATTATTCAGAATTCAAAAGCGAATAAATTCGATAGTTCAACAGAATTTCCTTTGAAGAATGCAGCACTACGCAAAATCATTAAGTGCACATACATCTTTTTTTTCTAACCCTCTATTAGTAATAATCATTGGCTAGGCTTAAGATTACAATGTGGTTCTGACACTGATCTCGCAAAACATTTACCAAGTGGCCACCATCTTGATTAATGTGTTTTGCCTGAAAAAAAATTAGTCAACATTTAACATTCAAGTGCTTTAAGTAATTTAATAGTTAAATTTTTTTCTATATAAAAAATAAAATGTTTGGAGAATTATATATTTCTTATTTGTCAATTTCAATAATTGATTTAAGGTTCCCACTTATTCTTTTATGTGCAATATAAGTTAATAAGTAAGATTGCATGCGATTTATAAATTCGAACTACAAAGTTTGCTGCATTAAAATTTTCAGATTAAAGATTACAAGATGGAAAATTATATCACATCTGCACTATGCATTATAAGCACATCTTGAATCATAGATCATTGATACAAAAAAAAAAGAATCATACAAACTATTGCATTTTTTGCAGATTATAATATAAGGCCATGGAATAAAAGGAATGAAGAAGTTAAAATAGTGACATAAAGCTATAAAATAAGAAGCAAATCTGTGCGTTCAAAAGAAAAAAAAGAACATTTTAATGAAGAGTTATATAAAGTGTTTAAAGTTTTGCAATATTAACTAGGCATTTGACAGGTTTTATGAAATTTGGGAAAGAAAATTTAAATATAATGCTATAAACACAGGAAAAATATCTTTTTGATAATGAAAAGTTTTGGGTAGAAGTGTTCGTAAACATATTAGTAAAGATGAGCTATGGAATAACGAAGAAAAGAAGTGCAAATACTGACAAATAAGTTTGAAATAGCCAATAATAAAATTCAGTTTGACAAGCAGAATGGCAACAAAAACGGCTACTTGAAATTTTTTACAACATGCATGTTTCAAAATTATCCTATACAAAATCAGAAAACACAAGTTGTCAAGTGCCACAGATTTAAACCCTAAAAGTGCTTAAACTTAAGAAAAAAAACACATCAAGGAAGCTCATTTAAGAATTGACCCTTTTACTCTTAACTGCATCTGAAAATTGACCGAAACAAGACAACAAACAATGTAGGCAACATTGTGATTAAATGTACATGGCCCTTTCTCGCCATGAATCATTTTGCCTGAAATTATACTTTTTCTTTTTTTAAATTAAGTTTCTCTATCTTTCTATATATAGATAATGAAAACTTAAGTTAAAACTGATTTTTAAACTACTTTAAAAACAAGAGATGCTCCCCCACCAGCTTAAATCGCTGTCTTCGTAACAGCGGGCTTGTCCATGGCAAGTACCATAAGAAACAACAACAACATGTGAAGGAAAAAAATCTTTCCAGATGTAACAGTCTCCAGAAATATTTACATCAATTAAAGTGATTATATTTTGTTTTAGAAATAATTTCCTAGCATTATTTTAATATGATCAAACACTAATCTCTAAAACTTCGATTTAAGAGCAAGAGACAAGCATTGTTTCTCATTTTGACGTTTCCCATTTTTGATGGTTTTCAGTTGAACTTTGTCATCTATGTGAGTGACAAAAACTTTAGAGGTTTTCATTTTGTCGTCTTTTCATGACAAGAGAAAATTTGTAGACAAAAGATTTGAGAACAAAGTACTAGTTTTTTTTCTCTTCGAGAAAGAAGTCTTATTTTGAAAGACACAATTTCGATCACCTCCAGTTTATTTGTTAGGTAAACAGGAGATTCTTCTCCAAGAGAAGTTAACGGATTCAGTGCTTTTATTTGATTGAAAAATTAATACAGTTTTTGGGAGTGGAAAATTTAATCATATACTTCTAAGCAAAATTTAATAAGTAATATATTTTACATACTAATTTAGAAACTAATAAGAAAATTTTAGATGGATGCATGCGATAAACTACGTTTAAGCTAAATTATTCTTTCTCTTTATTCGATAAAAATAGAAATTTTTATCGAATAAAGAGATATGAGGATAATGAAATATACAAATATGAAGATCAATAAATATACAAATCCTTTTAAGCAAACTATAACCACGAAGTGCATTATCACAAGAATGTCATAGCAATAATATAAAGCACTGTATAATATATGGAATAAAAGCAGTCAGGAATTTTCTCTGTCAATCTTTAAAGCACACTTAGGGTAAATAGGTCGGTAAAGACATAAAATGTTTTTGAAATTTTGACGAAGCTTAAAAAAGTTAATTAATTTAGTTTTCACTAATGGATCTTTTTTATGCCACTAAAGACTATTTTCATTCTTTGAAAACAATTAATTCGTTTGTAAAAATAAATAAATATGCAAAATACAAATCAAATACACTTTTAAGAAAAAAAAAAATCTTAAAAACCTTTTTATTACTAAACCAATTTGAAGAAAATATAAAAATCAAAATATTTTCTGAATTTCAGGTCGAAAAATTTGAAATTCTGAGAGACAAAGGGAACGAAACAAAGTAAATGGGAAAAAAAGGCAATTTTCTTGAAGAATATGCAGTTGAAATGTTTTGTATCTTTTTTTGTATTTAGTAGGAGATACAAATATTCTACAAAAATAAGGAAATTTCCATTTGTTATTTTTTGTTAAATTTGATATGCCAAACACAATGAATTATTTTTGATTTAGAAACAGTTTTATTATTTTTCGCCTTCAATTATGAATACAAACATTTAATCAATATAAAATTAAAAAAAAAATCTTAGGAGTCATGTTACAATAAGTTTCATAATTTACAACCTAAATATATTTAATTGAATATTCTGATAAATAAGAACAATCAAAAGGAAAAAGAAAATAATTATCGCTTTTAGGATGAAGAAATGCATATATGAACATCAATTGAATATAATGATCAAATCAAATTATTAGAACACAGGAATTTTTATATAAGATAGGAACTTTAATTAAAATCTAATAATTTATCGTTTTGTGCATTGTTGTTTTCTCATTATGTTTTTTCTTTCAAATTAAGTGAATTTAATATATTACGATAATATTATATTAAGAATTCCTTCTTTTCATTAAAGATATAATTAAAAAAATAACTAAAAGTTTTTATACCTGAAAAAAGGTTCTTTATAAATAAACTGAAAAAAGCTAGTAATGACGAATTTATCTTTTAAAAAAAGGGAGAAAAAGAGTAATCTAGAAAAGAAATTATCATCAAACTATGGATGTAAAGAAATTCATTTATCTCTAATGATTTAATGACAATTATCACTAGTCCTCAGAAATTGTTTTCAGTAAATTTTTATTGTTTTATTTGTTATATTTTGCTTATTATTACATTCATTATTTAATTTATCGGCAAAATTTTCTTATCTTATTTTAACAATATGCAAATCAAATGGTGAAAATTTTTAACTGTTAAGATCATAAAAAAAAAAATTTAAAAAAAAAACAAAAAAAACAAAAAAAAAAAAAAAAAAAAAAAAATCAAACCATGTATACTATATATGGTCATCAATTCAGTATTACTAAACCGTCTTGCAATTAAAAGTGATACAAGTTCATTCCCACATATAAATCATATGCTATCCCCCCACCACAAAAAACCCCCAAAATATGTCACTGAAAAAAGTTTAAGAACTTGAAAAAAATCATGACATTATAAAAAATAAAGAAAACTAATATGGCTGACTTATTTAATGGTATTATGATGTTATCCATGGATTAAAAAGGAATTATTTATTTAGTTCACTATATAAAAATCGAGAAATTAATTTATGTAATCCAGTATCTAAAATATTAAAAAAAAATTTCTCAGTCCATTTAAGTTTGGTCAGTATTACTAGATCGTCATGTATTATAAGTATTACAATCTTATCCCCATATATAAATCATATCCTTCCCCCCCCCCCCCCACAAAAAAAGAAATATCTCATGGAAAAAAAGTGTAACAACTTGAGAAATGAATCATGACACTATAAAATATATAGAAAACTATTATGACAGATTTATTTAATGCTATTTTGAGGTTATCCTTGGATTAAAAAGAAGTTATTTATTCAGTTCAGCTTTTGACCATTGCCAACGATTTTAGTAATTCTTAGTTCCTTGTGATGCAACTTAACTTTTTAGCAACGCCAATCAGCCTGTTGGAAGAACGTGACAGGATTTCACCTACCTTCATGACTTTCAAATAAAGCTGGAGACAGCTCAGCTTTTGTTTGTTCAGACATGTCGTGACATCTAGGTAAATGGACGATTTTTCTTTTCAATAGCGTCGGAAATTTAATTTTCTCCTGCCTGTCCCATTGAAGGGCTAAAAATACACAATACACAGTAGCTTTTTCCGGAAAATATCCCAGTCAACATTTTTACGAGGCATTTTTAGTATAACATCCTTTTTCTGGAATAATTTTTTAAAAGAAAAAGAAATTCCACCATCTATGGATTAGACATATGCAGGCGAAGTTAAATTTTGTTTTAAGTTATATTTATTTTAATTCAAATTACATAAATATAATTTGTTATTATGTGAATATAGTAAAATGCGAATTTTATAAAGAAATTTCACGTAGAAATTTTAGATAATAAGTAATTTTTTATTTCATAAGGTTTATTTTTTGTTTGCACATTTAATAATTTTTTGATATGACTTCATGAGAAAAACCATGATATTTAATTTCTTTGAAACGTAATCAGTTTTCCCAAATAGTTTGTTTTTATAGAATGTTTGGGTTTGCTTCTGATATTAATAGTAAATAGTAAAGCCTACATTTTTGAAATGAAAATTTTCTTTTAGAAATTTTAGTTTAAATAGATTCCATTTTGAAAAAAAATATTCCTACATTATTTAATAATGAAAATTTTATAACCGTCACTTTTAGTAAAGCTATCAAGTCGCACTGGGAACATCTCAGATACGGAGATGAGGAAGTTCCATGTAAGTAAGATATTCGCTCTTCCTAGATGGATATAAAAATGATGTAGTGTTGAATTATCTCCATTCCGATGTCGGGTCGAAACCTTTTCGTGGGCGATGAACGTACGAGCTACACAATAATGGAGGCCGTTATGCTTTCATTTCAGTGCCTGATTTGTTGTCGTGTGCCCTGATAATTCAAATAACCCTGGATGGTATTTGAATTATCCAGGGATACCTACTTTGTGGTTGATGATTATCTCAAATAAGTCGTCAAAATCTTTCAATTCAGATATTTCTCCTCGCTTTCATATGAAATCTTTTCGTAATACCACTTCACTGTCATTTAAAAGGGTTTATGTAATCTGATATTTTTTCTCTCCAAATTTCTGTAATATTACTATACGACACTAGAAAAAAAATGCTTAACATAAAGAAGTATAATAAAAGTATATGTACTTCTTTAAAGTAAATATTATTTCATAAAATTTTAAACCAATATTGCACAATGTGATGGGAATGGGTTATATCAAACGTAAAAATTTCTTTATGTATCCCAAGCAAACACTTTTACTTAGGGAATAGACGACGATATTTGGCCTCATACGAATCGAACAATTCAACCATTATTATTCCATTCTAAGGCACAACAAATTCAGGATCGATGTGAGGACTAATATTGAGATGACATACGTATATTAAATATTTGGCGACAGATGATGCTAATGGACAGCAACAATGCCTGTAACATACACTACGCTCCACATAGTATGCTTACATTTTCGACACTAAATTGAATGGTTTTAAACCAATGTTCAACACAAAGTTAATAATGCTAGACGGAATTTAGTGAAAGCTTTGATGCTCACGTTTCAACGGTTCTTTGTGGTACTTGTAAAGGCGCAAATATGCTGAAATTGATGGAAATGTCAGTTTCCATCAAGTGTGCCGTCCATTAATTGCTATTTTGCCTTATTCACAATTCTATAAGATGTTATTAATTGTATCTTCGACTAGAATAATCGTGGACAAAATGACCAAGTGATCTTCAGGATAAATGATTTTATCGCGTGTACACATATGCGCGCACGCACGCACACACATACACACACACACACGAAATATAAAAAATACGCACATATAAAAGAATATATGCTTTTACTGATGTATAAGTTTTTGTTATGGAACAAGCTATTTCTAAGAGTTAATTAATGACATAGAAAAATGTCATTCCACTATTTTTTTAACTGACTTTTTGCCGATTATAAAGTCGTCATTTTTCAATAATTTTTCATTTCTTCCTATATATTATGAATACTACTTTTATGTCCTGATATACTACATTTTATGTCGGCGACATTACACTACTTTAATATATACAGAATTAAATTATAGACAAACTGATAATTTCAATACATTTTAGTTGAACATCCATAAAATATTTGATTTTACTTTTTATATACATGGATTTGATGTTAAAAAAGAATAAATAATTGAAAATAATAAATAAAATAAAATAAAAATCTACAAATGAGTACAATAATTTAAAATGTTTTTTATTTGTGTACTTTAAAAAATTACTTTTTTATTAGTGTACTAAATTGTATAATTTTTCATTAGTGTTGGTTTATAAAAATTATTCTTATTAAATTTGTTTATTACATAACCATTCAAATTTTCTTTTATACAGAATACAAGTTTATTAATTTAGCAAATGTTTAATGATAACTGCCAATCATGTATAAATAAAAATAATTTTATTTCTAAAGAGCAACTAATGTTAGTTTGGAAATTTCCTCTTTTAAGAAAATTTCCCATAAATCGTTAAATTTGATAACTTGTGAATTATATGAAACTATCAACAAATGAAAAAAATGCGACGTTATATCAGTATGTTTTCAGAATAAAAGGATTTATATTTCTGCGTTTAAGAAAGAAATTTAGACCTGTCAATAAACTGATCCATAAATCGTTTGAAAGCATTAAATCCAAATATCTTTCAAGAACAGTTGTTACTGATTTATGAGTTAAGATTGAATTCAATTTTTAGTTTATCTCATAGAGACCAAGTAAATTGATGAGGTTTCATTTTTTAATACAGGTTCGATTTCTCTTGATTTCTAAGAATATTTTCTGGTAAAATGGTTTAGCTCCGCCGAAAATTTTACTTTGTGTCAGTAGGATTGAAGCATTTTTTTGTATAATACATACGTATGAGATATAAACATCGAGATCAT
>JAPMOR010073699.1:31035-49881 GCA_026543865.1 Argiope aurantia
TTTAGAAACAATAGAGAGTAGAGTTGAAGAATTAAATGTGTGTTCAAGTGATTATGAAACCTCAGATACGGTCTTCCCAAGATTGCTAATTTTTGAATTTTGGCCAATTATGCCATAGGGTTGTTACAAAACTGATGTGACATCAGTTACGTAACCTGATTAAAGTCTATTGTAGTTCCATTAATGAGTTGTATTGGTTATGTTGAATAATAACGGTCAAAAATTCAAATAATCCGATTGTAAAAATTCTATATTTGCATAAATTAATTTTAACTAAAGAGATATTAATTGTTTGTAATAACTATATAAACTGTACATAAATTTTTTTGGATTCCCTTCTCATAAAAGGCTTCATGTAGAAAGTTGGAAAATAGGAAATGTGCTTTTAGGCAGTTATTCACTCTTCAGCTGTTATATCTTCTGCCATATGGAATTTGATTCGCAATATTAATAACCTATTACATAGTTAGGAATTGGTTCTGGATGATAAAGTTGACAGTTGCGTCAGAAACACTATTTTGACATCAAATAATTTCGGAATAATTCCTACACTATGTCCGATTTAACGTTTTATTAGATTCCTAATTATAAAAGCTATAAGGTAATCTAAATTAAAAAGGATGGACAATTTTATGGACACATTTTTTTCAGCCTGAAAAAAAGTCACAATTTTGAATATACATCCCGGTTTGTGATGGAGTTTATTTTATGTAAGTAATTTATTTTTTAAAGTATAAAAACTAGATAGAAATGAGATATAATATATATATTTCTATTCTACCAAATAATAACAATGGGTTTTCCAAATATGCTGAATGATACTAATTTCATTATATGCAAATACTTGGTATCATTAGCGAAACTAATTAAATTTAAAAGAAGAGTTCCGAATTAGCCGATACTGTTCTGATTTTCGACTGCTCCTCCTTATTCCCAATTTCAATAAATATTTTTTAGAAAAATTTACAAGAAAACTGCGGAATATTATCTTTTAAATTTAATAGAAAAATTGTGGTGAGAAATAGTTAAGAATATGTAAGTCTAAAGGATAAGAAGCATTTCACTAAATTTCTCAGGTTATGAGCATTTAACATTGTACATTTTTGAACTAGCCTGGTTTGGCGACTATCTTGTTCGTTCAAAATATTGCCTTTGCTGGTTATTTAATTATTGATATGGAATATTCACTTTGTTGTTGAATAACAAGAATTTGAATGGAATTAGTCTTTTTGAATTGCTGTTAGTGAAAACTATATAGTGTGTGTACAACGAAATAAAAAGGGAAGGAAAATTCCTATTTCCAAATTAATTTCCCCCCAAAAATGTCTTTTTTATTTTAATTTTAACACTGGTTATAACATGCAATTAAACGGTTTGATGGAATATAGAAATTAATTCGAATTTTATCATAACAATAAAATCATTGCTCCAAACTATGCACGAAATTAAATGTTAAGAAGCTGTTAAAATTAAGGAAATAATTGTGAGAAAATTATCATTAAAAGGCATTTTTTTTCAGTTGTAAGCTATTCAAAACCCAATTTTTATATATTTTGTTCACAAAAAATGCCAGAAAGATCTAAAGACAATTATTAACTAAAGAATTTTATTAAGATTTTTGGAATATAAAATGTTAATGGCGACTTTTCTCTTCTCTGGGAACTAATAAATATGTACTAAGTTTCATTAAATTCACCAAATCTGTAGATCTATGAAATGAAATTCATCTTGGACAATCATATTTATACATGAATATGGACATATATGCATAAATATTTGGACACTTTACTGACAAAATAACTGGTGCGAAGTAAGGAGATATTTTTAGCTTATATGTTTATGGATCGTGTATAATGTTTTGCTTCCTTTATTGAAGTTATAAACCCTCTAAAAGGAGGGAAAAAATTAAGACATACTATTCGTGTTATGTTAGGAAATTGCACGATTTATGATTTTATTTCTGATTGTATTTAATAATTTAATAAAAAATGCATATTCCTTTTTTATTTCTGTAAATTCCTTATTTACCACTTTATTTTGTCTAAAATGAAAGATTTTTTTGGGTGTAAACTTTAACTAGTGAGTTTGTTCTGAAGGTACAATGGGAATATTAAAATATTTCCGAAAGCTTTTCATTGGATTAAATAAAATTCAATTTCATCTTTTTAATCCTCTTTGAACATATAGATAATCCTCTGAGTGTTTTTCTACAAATTAAATATGGATGAAAGAAAAGTCTAAATTTATTTATATAACTACAATTCAAAAATAATATAATGAAGCCGATATAACCAATTGCTTCTATTTCAGACACAATAAAACATATTTTGTTTTGAATTTAAAAACTTATAATTTATAATTTGAAAGATTTATTCAAATTTGTTTTATTATAACGAATTCGAGGTCTTATTGTTGTGCAATTTAAATTATCAGAAATTAGATGTTATTCACTTTATTTCAGTTACATAAACTTACTTTAAAAATAAACATTTTGAAAGCAAACAGTTTAAACTTCGAAAGCAAGAACTCAGATTACTAAAACAAAAAACCAAGTTATTGGGAAATCAATACCAAGATATCAACATATCAAAAAGAAAATACTATATTGATAAAGTGAATTCTTCAAGGTTAACCAAAATAATAATAACAATTCGTGTTTACTTACGATATGTATATTATTGAAAATTATTATTTGGGAAAGCAAATTTAATACCCTCATTAATGAGACTCGTTTTCAAATAAATTATAGAATTAATATTCTAGATAAGAAAGCAGAAGCAGAAATATTACGATTTTCATAATAAATTTCCTGATGTTATCGATGGAGCAGCTGACACAGAAGCATCGATCAGGGGAGATTCTGCAGGCAACATCTTCGTGGGGAGTGGAAGAAAATATATTATTACTATTAATTATTTGACTCGCGAAATTTATTAAAAGTCAGTAGGATTCAGAACTTTGAGGAATGGAAAATTCCCATAAACCTAGTAGTAAAGCCATATAAATATTAAATAAGATGTCAATGAGTAGCTTTGGAAACATTTTGGAAAAGAGATCAAAAGTTGAGTCTTTGATATTATTACATGATCTATTTTTATCAATGTAGGTTTGTGTAAAGCAGCATAAATTTTTTGGTAATGTTGTCATTAGTTTATTTCTTGAGGCATATTCAATAGTTTCTAATGATTTGTTTTTGACAAGAACACGTACTTCAAGAAGTCTTGCATGTTTTAATAAAGAATAATAAAGAACCAAAAACGATTAAGGTATATGATTACGTTCGGGATGAAGATTTTTGAAAAAAGTTCGAAAATAATTACATTTTTGAATATTTGAAAAAGAAAACCTATGAAACCAAAATGTACCAACTAAGAGGCGAAAAAACTTAAAAAGGGAAAAAGGGCGTTTTTCTGCCCCAAAAAATTATAAGTAAAAAAAAAATAAATTCTAGTTTAAATTTTTATCAAACGATTTGCTTAACATTTTGCATATAGCATAAGGAAAATATAAGAAATATTTCCAGAATTAAAGAATAAACTTTATTTTTAATCATTATTTAAATATTGTGTTTCAACTGATAAATAACACGAAATTTTCCATTTCTTTCACATTGTGAAGCACTAAAACAACTATAAAATATTTCTAAGCGAATAAATTACTTTTTTTCTAGTTCAGGAACTTCAGAATATAGTGTGAAGTTATTATATCAAATATGAACAAAAAATATGCATTACATTTTAATTTATGAGGTTTTTCTTAAGAAATTCTATCAAAGATTAGAACTTAAGAAATAGTATTTAAGGACCTAAAATAGCATGAACACGTATATAAATAGAAATATAAAAATCAGTATATCTACCCGAAAAATATACCTAAAAACAACATTCTAACAATTTCATAAAAAAAAAAAAAAAAACACCTGTTCAAACATTAAGAATTTTGAATTAAAAAATTCCTGTTTTATAAATATTTGACTTTTTAATGTAGTCAATACCGTAAAGCTCTTTTATTTCAGTTATATCTAAGAAATAATTTTAAGTTTCAGTCAACTTTCTGGAACTTAGTAAGTTCTTAATTAATAACAATCCTTTCTATATTGAGTGTTCTATGATGAATTTTTTTATTTAGCTCTTAGCGAAATTAATCTTCATCTTTTTAGAATACTGATATAAAATTAAATAAATTTAATTTCTACAAAAATACACCCAGTTTCATACTTTTCAAGTAGAAATTATGGCTTCATTTTGTACAAAAGTTACGGTAAACTTTGATATACATGTAGAGGTAAAGGCAAAAAAGGAATGTTCCTAGCCGCTTGAAAAAAACAGGAAAAGTTCTAGTCTCGGTATAAATAAAAAATGAATTCTTCCATCGCTATCTATTTTTTGTACATTTCCTGAAAAAGAATTTACTAACTTTGGTGTGTGGAATCGACATCTTTCAGTCGATTGAAAATATGTCGCGTTTTGACATAACAAAGAGTCATGATATCTCATTCATGTATCGTATTTATTTACTTTATCGTTAGAGGGAATACAAAATTTTGGATTTTTAAAGGTAAATGACCGTCCAACATGCATTAAATTCCTTTTTAGAGTTTTTGAAAATCTCATTATTACACAAGAGATTGTGTAGGAAATATTTTCCAACAATTATCAAGGGAATGCTGGATTTATTGTGACCAAATTCCTTTCTTGTAGTATACTAGCCGCCTTTGGCGACCAGCAGGTTCGCCAGTATTACCGCTCACTACAATTTTCAATTAAATATTTTTAAGTAACTGGTTTCTTAATAGATTCTCAAACAAAATATTTTTAATCTTCAAATTTTGATAGTCATACCAAACTTATACTGTTGTTTAGATCATTTCGTTCAATTTACTATATATATTTTGCTAATTTGTTGTCATTTTCGGTAAAACTTCAACTTTAATTTAAAGTAGAAATGATGAAATTATAATTAATATAAATATATTTTTTAATAAAACAAAAGCGTTTTATTTTATTTATCATCTTTATTGCTTATTTATTATTATTATTAAATATGAGTATTGCAAACAGAATCGCTCGGTATTTAAGTCTTTTGGGAACTACAAAATATTTTTCATAATTTATGTAATATCTCAAAGAATAATTCAACAAAAACTTCTCAGATTCAGCATAAAATTCAGTTTTTAGTTTTGCTTTTAAAAGGATTGAAATGAAATCAATAATAATATTTTGTTCCGGTCTATAAGTATATTTCAAAAATCATGAAGTCTAAATTTAATGCAGTAAGGTATCATATTCTGAGAAATAATCTGGACACACCAAATTTTAAATGAATGAATGAATGTTTCTATTTTCCACGATCAACTAAGACTTATTTATGAAGTTTTAAATGTTAAAAATTTAGAAAAACTCACCATTTTCATAATCGTAGGCCAATTAATCTTGAGAAACCTGCGCGCTGATTGGCGTATTTTCTTTGAAGCGATCGAGGAAAAATCTAAAATTATCCTTTTTTTATTGAATAGTGATTAATTTTCATAAATCAATCAGTTTCAGTGATTGGAAATTAACTCTTAAAAGTCAGTGATTCAGTTGATTGGAAATTAACTCTATGACCACCATGAAATCTGTGCTTTCTCTTGTGGTGTATGCATTCTCCTTAATATCCGCTCGAATAAAACATCACATACAAAAGTACTACATAGAACAAACACATCAAAAGTAAACATAACATTTCAATAGTTGCCAAAAACAAAAGAGAGAAAAATGCAATGAATAAGCAGACAATATTTAGAAAAGTACAGATATTTAGACTGGAAAATGAAATCTGAAATTAAAAACACGCGCAGACGATATTTACAAAAGTAAAAATATGGAAACCTGAAAAGGAAAATATATGAGTTATTCCATCAATAAATGCCATACGTTTGTTTATATCTTCATTATTTTATGAGTCATTAATCATCAAAATGGGTCCGAGACTAAATAAACACCCTGTATAGAGAATGTAAAAGATCATAAAATAATTTTTCTTGAATTTATTTTTTAGAAAAAATAATATTTCATATTTGTTTCATTTCCTACAGACACGTGCCGAAAATTATATTTTTGCAGATTTCATTTCCAAAAAGATTTAATTTATTTTTAATTGGAGCTTTAATCAGTGTGATGACATCACTTTGAAAAAAGTTAATTTTTTCCCATGAATGCGAAACGTGCTTAATTTTAATTTTTATTTTTTACGAAAAAAATTATTGAAAAACATAGTTAAAATATTTATTCAAAAATTCATTAAAAATAGAAATTTAATTTTAAGTTTAAAACATTGGTATCATTTAAAAGATAAATTTTTGATCTTTAACTTCATGTAAAAATCTTTTTTGTGCGTGTAATATTTTCGGAAGTTATAGCAGAAACACGCCAAAATTTCGCTTAATTTTTAAATAAATAAAATTCTAATTAAAAATTCGAAAAAATAACCTCCAGGTGCTTATTCCCGGCCTCCAAGGTTTGGTAGCTGTAAGTTGAATGGTCTGGCCTGTAGAGCGTCAACACACACACACATTGAGCTTTATTATAAGTATAGATTATTAAATATAACTGGTCTTTTTCTTACCAACGAGATATATTTGAATTGATTATTGGGAACGTTCTATCTTTTAAAAGAGAGTCAGAGAGATTAGAAGCGCTGTTTATTGGAAATTTTGAGAAACTGGGGATTTGCATTTTTTTCGTTTTTAGAGCATAAAAAAAAGGCTAGTAACTTAAGTGGAAACAAAAGGGATAAATATCGTTATCTACATTTTATTTCAATGTGTGTGCACCCACATTCATACTAATATTTAAAATTTCTGGAAACATGGATGTTTTATGCTGTAAAATATATGCATTATTTATTTTACTTGCAGACATAATTATAAAAATAAATTAATATCTTGCAAATACAGTAGAGGACGAAATGCAATGGGAAAGTTTTTTGAGTGAAAGAAGAGGAAAATTCTTAACAAAGATGAATTAATTATAAAATTCTGAAATAGGGATTTTACAAAAAAATATGCGGTATAAATAGAAAATTAAGATTTTGATTTTAGCGAAAGAATAAAAACTTACCAACTCATTTATAACATGTTGGCATAAAGAATTTCTTACACTAAAACTATTTAAGACATAATTATGACAGCAACAAATGAATTTCTTTTTCATGTCGATGTTTAAACAAGTTAAAGTTTTAATACCATGTTTAATCAAGGAGCCTTTGTTCTGAACAATTACAAGGGATAAAAATATAATAAAAGGTTCAAGGACATAAAGGAGGAAGTATTCTAAAAGTCTTTTGGAAGCTTCAAGCACGAAATAAAACTTGAAGATCTGGAATTATTATTAGATTTTTAACAATAAAAAGATACACTCATGAGGGAAAGGGGGGATTTTTAATATATAAATATACAGGACCTTTAAATTTCACAAAATGATTTCTCCGAACAATAAGCTTGTCTTCCATTTATTATTTTAATTATTATCCTATTGATTAAAGTTAAAACAGCAGAAAAGTTAAACTTCACTCATTTAAACTTTGAAAGGAATTGCCGTTTTCGCAGTCGAAAAGATTGCTTTCAGTGTAATTTCTGCTAGAAACGATTTGGTTGAGACCCCTATCGGTTTTCTGTTTCCTATCAAAATCCGAATTAACTGGTAACAACACAAATGCTTAGAAAATAGGCTAAGAATAGAATACAATATTTGTGCTGCATTTGTGCATTTTCAGGTGTCCCTTTATAAAGGAGATGCGAAAATTTAGGGATTTCAAATTACAGGAAACGAATATGTCATTGGTCACCGAGGCATGTTTAGGTAAATTATTGTCAGTAACAATTTTAACATTCCATCGGGGAGACAAGATAAATTGCAGAATTCAGTATATTGCTTGTCATATTTTATTTTATTGAGAATAATTTTTTTAGATCCACAACTACGTCGAGATTATGCAAATATTATAAGAATATTAAAATTAGTAACATTAAATTTATGTTAGGGAGGTTTTGAACTGAAAGGTTAATTATGAAATCTAGTGAAATCTAGTCAATCTAGTCTAGTAAATCTCATGAAATCTAGTCAATTTTTTTTTCAAATTTTAATTATTAAATGAATTAAGTGCAAAACAAAGAGAAATACTTACAAAGACAAAATTATTTATAAAATAAGATAATAAATTTTAATAATGTGGTGAATAGCTTATAAGACAGTTAACAGCTACACTACCCGAGTAATTGCTTTGTATGGTGGTCATGTTACTGGGCTGTGAACCACAAGGTCCCAAGCTCTTTTCTCGCTCAATAGCGAAAACCACATTAGTGTCCCCGGACGATGAACTTTCAACCTTCGTACAGACATCTATCCGCAACCAAACTCGTCAGATTCATTTGACGCAGCAAAACCAAAAGTCGTCTGACTCACTTGGTGAAATAGCAACCACATACGCTCGCCATAAGACTTGGCGCTACTCAAGTGGGTACAGGCGCTTTAGAATCAACAGCTAATACATCACCACTCAACAGCCGTATCGTTCGACTCACTGGAGGGAGAGTCTGTGGTAAATAGCTTATAAACCAGTTAACAGCTACGTTACCCGAGCAATTGTTTTTGTATGGTGGTCATGTTACTAGGCTGCGAACCACAAGGTCCCAGGTTCTATCCTCACTCATACTCATCCGCCACAATAATATTAGATTTTTCCATTTTTATATCATTACTAAAGACTGAATAAAACTTTAGTATTTAACAAATTTTGAACAAAAAAGATATCACAGTCAGTTTTGTAGTAACACTTATTTATTCCAAGTTTGTTAGGAGTCAATTTATTTTCTATTAGAGCAGTAAAGGGGCACAGATTTGAATAAATAACTGATACCGAAAAGTCATATCGATTACACTCATTGATACTTTTCTGATAAATTGAATTTATTAATCTATCAAAGTGTTAAAATCAACTGGCTCTTATAATTTATAAAAATTAAGAAGATACCAAAGTTCTATTTTTGGTTTAATTCAAAACAATATCATCAATTACAAATGGCTACATCCTCTTTCTGCACAAATATTAGAACAAATCCGAAGCATAATAAGCACATTAAAGAAATTAAAGTTTTGCTTGGGTAAGTAATAATTGTTATATGTGATTTCTTTTGGTCAAAGGAGTAAACATAAGGACAGTAGTCTATTTCACTATCATGAGAAGCATTATCTAGTCATGTTTTCAGTTCTTTTACTTTTTTGAATATACATCGAGACATTCGATGACATACTTGGATTGAAATGAAGATACAAGAAGTAAATTTAGAATTGACAAATAATAATAAATAAATTAGACAAATAGACAAATACAGAGAGGGAATATGGATAATGAAAGCATATCAGCAGCACTGTGTAGTACATCAATGGCCATACAATTCATGAAGTAAAATGGACTACCACAACGAACACAAAGACAAAAAAAAACCCTCTTCTTTTTGTTATTTTAAAAATATAGTATAATTTTAAGTTCGTGCAATTGATTCGAATATTTTTGTACAGTCGGTAAGAAAAGTATCTTGACATTTCTTATTTCTGCAAATCTATGGAAACTAAATTCAATAAAAATATAAAATTCAACATGGAAGTATTTTTTTCTTTAAAAATATACAAAGTGGACTTACATTAGTGGTCATTTATCAATATAATTTGTAAAATATTTAAATTTTCCTATGACAACCTGTAATTTTTTTTCTTTTAAATGATTCTGAATAATGAGAAATCCGCATGTATAAATTGAGACAAATGTTGTTCAAAATAACTGGAGATATAAGAGAAAAAAACATAGGTGAGTCTTGTTTTGATGTATACAAATGTAACAGATAAATTATTATTAATATATTCTTCCATTAAACGTTTAATTTCAGAGTTTTTATATGGTAATTATGTTCAAATAATATTTTTAAATCGACGCTAGGTCGCGAAATACCGTGACTATAATGAGCGAAGTATAAGAATAACATTAAATTCACTGAAATATATTTTATTTTCATTTCATCTATATAAAATTTTCATATGTTTGACTTCTATTACATAACTTTAGAATACCACTTATAACACATAAAAACATATAATAGTTCGAATAAATTTGATCTTACAACAAATATTATTACAGGAAATATGGAAAAAAGAAAAAAGTATGAAGACTTGTTCTAATATACTTAACGTTTTCTTTAATAATCAAGAAAACTACCTTTTTTCAGTCACTTGAATAAGTCGAGAGGTCATGATCAGGAAAGCTCTTTTAAAGATTCCACAAAATTTTTTTCCCAAGCATCTCTGATAGCAAACACAAGATCCTGGTTGCATTGATATTGTATGCTATTTTTTATAAACTTCTTGAATTAGAAGCTTCTATAAGTTTTCGATCGGATTCAGATCTGGACTCCTTAGAAACGAGTATTGATGCATTATCCTGTTGAATAATATAGGCCTCTGAAATGATCATTGGCGCTTGAGGAAGCAAATTTTCTACTAACATATCAACATACAAGTATTTGTCAGAATTCATTTAACTGTTGTTAAAGACTATTGGATTGATTCCATTTGTTACAAAAGCGCTCCAAATCATTACCACGCTTGTAAAACACTTCATTTTTCTTTCACAGATACTAACGAAAACCATCAAATCAAACCAAAAATAACGAAACCCATCAAGATTGAACTTTTTTTCGTGAGAGAATATTACATCAGTCCATTTTTGACTGAGAGAAATGTATTTTTTGGCAAATTTTTTTATGTTGATTTGAAAGAGGCGGATGTGACACTAATTTTACATAAAAAAATATGAGAGGAATTTTATTCAAAACACTTTGAACAGTCCCTAAAGAACATGGAACATTCAAATTTTGTCTAACTTCATTTGCAATTTTTTTTCTTGACAAGATTGCCCTCTAATCATTCTTTTTTGCTGACCACTGAAAACTTCTGTTCTTGCATTTCCTTTTCTCATACCATACATTCTAGGATTTTTTTAAAATGAAAATTGTGAATTATATTTTTAGATCTCATGATTCTTTCCGATATTTCCCATCCACTTTATTCACCTTCTCGAAAAGCAGCAATTTTACCTTTTTCATAGTGAGAAAGGGGAATCGTTAAAGAGTCACAAAGAAATTCGAAGAGAGTGAAATTTGTTGTACAAACCAGCCTGAGATTGTCATTTTGTTTTCAAATTTTGCAATAATTGTGAAAGAAAAACCAAACGAAATTTAAACATATTTATATTTGAAAGTTTTAATTACTTTACACGAGAATAATTTAATTTTACTCCTATTTTTACTTTAAACATGTGACCACGATTCTATAAACAAGACTTCTAGATTTGGCGATTTGTTGCGTGTCTAATACTTTTTCCATGTGCTTTGAATAAGAATTTGAAATGCATGAGTTCATTTGCATATTCCATTGCGATTCAATTTGAAAATCATAATTTTATTAAAATCCGAATATAAGTAAAATGTGGGATTTTTTTTTATTATTTCTGATTTTCCTTTTTTAAAAATGTAAACAAATAATAGTGCAAAGTTTATATACAAAATTTTTTATATAGTTTTATATAGAAGGAAAGTAATATTAATATATTGAATGTGGGTATTTTATTTTTAAGTCCATTAAAAGTGATGGGAGAAAAACCCTCTATAACCTGAAAGGTGCTCAGTTTAGTTTAGTTATATTAACGTCCCGTTTGAAGCAACACTAGGGCTATTTTGGGACGGACCTCGTAATTTTGAACCGCTGTCAGATGACGAGGACGACACCTGAGCTGGCACCCCCCTCTCCACACCACACTACACCAGCGGGAGGACGTTTGGTCAGGACGGATTTAACGTGCAACAGACCCCCTTACACGACGGTTCTTCAGTGGAATCGGGTCTCGAACCTGAAACCCTCCGGTTCCGAAGTCGAAACCTTACCACCGGGCCACCACGGCCTCCCGAAAGGTGCTATAAATAGCACCTGAAAGGTGCTATTTGCCCACTTTTTTCAAGTGAATACGCGTAATTGCAAGAACACGGATATGAACGATGCTATATAGAGTGGTTAAATATTTATTTCATATATTTTCAGATAAATACGTTTATTATTATTTTTTGTACAAAAATTTCGGATTTGTATAATTTTCATCCTTTACAATTTTATTAATTTGATTTATATCTAATACATTTATTTTTTATTTGTTTATATTTGTTCTAGGATGGAAATAAGGAAATTCATCATTATTGGCCATTCAGTTTGTTGAAATATTATATAAACTATCCAATATCCAATGAAACTGCTGATAAAAACTGCTTTCTGTAAATGCATACATAGTCGAAAATTATTCGTCGGCAATACCAATACTCATGCTGTAGGTATATGTGGGTATTTTATCTCTGTGCCTACATTAAGAAAATTGAGCATGTTGATTCCACTCGCTTCTAAAATTTCCCTATTACAAACACTTTCCTTTCGAAAATTTTAAAGTTAAACTTTCTTAAGAGAATACTTTTAAATCATATTTTGAACTAAATCCTTTCTGTTAAAAGTTTTCTCTCAATGGCTTTCTTTTCGCATTGAAATTCTGTTTCCAAATTTCTTTCAGATGAAAAGAAATCACATTCGTTTCCATTTATTTGTTATAAATATGATGAGAAAATGATACATTGATACTAACTTCAGAGGAAAGAATCTTAATGCTTATCGATCGTTCCAAAATGCAATAATACTTTTCTCTGCTTCCACGTTCCATTTTCCCGGAGGATTACTTTTGGAGAAAACTCCACTTATTCAAGGAACGAAAGTAAATCATTGTGTACGACTTTCTTTTACTGTGCTGATGGCTAATTTTTTTTTATAATTTTAGAACAATGGAAATTTGGAACCTCGTTCTGAGAAACAGTCAAAGATTACTGTATCATGTTTGGACTGTTTATTTAGAAACAGAATATGCAAACAATTTCAACCAAATGTAAATATTTCTGATGAATAAAACGAATTTTAATCTAATTCTGAGAAGCCCTTACCCTTTATTTTTAAAATTAAACTATAATGAGTTTGTAGAATCTAAACTTAATCTTAATTTGTTCACTGCTTTCTATGTATATATTATATATTTTAAAATTCAAATTAAAATCTCAAGCAGACTTTGTTCTACTAACTATATATATACAGTGGTGGACAAAATTGTGGACACTTTTGAAAATTTTTTATGTTTTCTAACTTTGTATGCTCATAGAAAATTTAACGTTTCACAAAATGCAAACTCTTATATATCATTTGAAAGAAAATTTAATGCTGATTGCAAATACAAAAAGCAAAATTGAAATATCTGCAATATAAAAAAAGTTGAGTGGCAATAATTATTGATATATATAAGATACTGATGATCGCAGTGAGTTATCAGTACTTAGAAGGGTAGCCTTTATTTTTTATTACAGCTTCAGACTGATGTTTCATTGAGCTGATGAGAGTTTTAAGCTCTTTCTTCGTTATTGCATGATGCCAGGAAACAATTATAGACTCAATTAATTCTCTTTTATTTGATGAACACTTCATATGTACAAGAGTTTTCAAACGGTGCCATAATTTCTCAATAATTTTGATGTCAGAACGGTTTCCTGGCCATGATAATAATTCATTGCTCTTTGTACTAAGCCACGCTTTCGATATTTTTGCTGTGTGGCAAGGAACTGAATCCTGCTGAAAAATAAATGATGCGTTGTAGGGAAAGAGATCACTGATGGAAGGTGTAAGGTTTGGTTCTAAAGTAGTGTCAATGTATTTTCTTCAATTTAATGTCCCATCGATAATATGAAGGAGACCAATTCCGTCTGCTAAAATGCATGACCAAATTTTAACCATAACCATAACATTAACTAAGTTATTCATAGTTGTCTGAATGACGTCAGGATGTAGCTCTTCGCCTATTATATGTTTTACATATTTTCGCTCATCACTACCGAATAACAATATCTTTGTTTCATCTCCCCGTATAACTTGTGACTACTGATCATCTGTCCAATTAATACGTATCTTTGTCTAATGCAATCTTTTTATACGCTGCTGTAAATTGAGATAAGAACTTTTTCGTTGAATTCTACTTTTTAGTCCACCATCTAATAATCTTTTCGTGATTGTTCTTGAACTGACATAAATGCCAACACCATTCAATTGGCTTCTGATGATCTCTGATGACATTCTTCTGTCTTGGAAACATAGTCTTTTTATTCTTTTGTCATCAACAGATATAGTGCACCTTTTCAGCTATTTCCTACTTCATTTTTTATTGAATTTATCTCTTGATATCGTAAACCAAGTGTTTGGACTCCAGATGTAGTCACTGAACCACCCACTTGTCTTGCAATTTCAGCATAGGAAAAAACCACAAACATGTAACACAATAATCTTAGTTCTCTTTTTAGAATTCCAATCTATTCTTTTATATGATGTCCTTACTTCTTGACTAAATATTAGAAATATTTGCAAAAAGTTTAACTGTATATTAAAATGTTTAACAGAATTTTCTAACTTCCAATTTGATTACATAAAAACAGGCTTCCTTCTACAGAAAAAAGCACAATAATGGCTTGTTCGAACTTTAAACATGATGACAGCTTCTACTAGCAGTTATTAACATTTGATTGGATCTAAGAACAAGAACAGTGATTTGTCAAGAAAGTTAGAAATTACAATCCACTTTATAACTTTGTTTGTTATCCAAATTAAAGTAAGAATAACTTTTTTTATATTAAAAATATTTGAATTTTGCTTTTTATATTGAAATTAGCATTAAATTCTCTTGAAATCAGCATTAAAATGATATGTAAGAGTCTGCATTTTATGAAATGTAATATTTTCTATAAGCATACAAAGTTAAAAAAACATAGCGATTTTCAAAAATGCCCACAATTTTGGCCACCAATGTATATTGATTACATACATGCAAAGTTAATATATTTTTATTGCTATTAATATATTTTCCTTTTATATATTTACCAAACATCCATAGCAACCTGCTGTTCCACCTACGATATTAAAAACATTAACATGGACATGACAGCCATGTGAGGTCGATACCTATTTTGATCAAATGTTATTGTATATTTAAGCATAACTGCCATTGAATCTATCTGAGTAAAATGTAAAAACTCTAACGGGCTTTGTGTGATAGCAGTGGTCTTACGGTAAGATTTCAACTACAGAACCGGAAAAGTCCCGTTTCGAAATCCAATTTCCTTTAAGAACTACGTGTAACTGTAACTGTAACTAACTGTAAGTTAAATCGGTCGTGGACATACTTTCTTCTGCTGATGTGGTGCAGAAGTTTGGCACGGAAAGCTACCTT
Organism: Argiope aurantia; assembly: GCA_026543865.1. Classification (NCBI taxonomy): domain Eukaryota; kingdom Metazoa; phylum Arthropoda; class Arachnida; order Araneae; family Araneidae; genus Argiope; species Argiope aurantia. The sequence goes on from JAPMOR010073699.1 coordinate 46,420, forward strand.
TTCAGGTAAAATATAAAAGTATTATAAAGGTGTTCTTGTCATTTGATTATGGTTCAAAAATACGCGTTCAATCTAAAGCAAGCATTATATTACTTTAAAAAAGAACAAATATAACTGAACCAAACTTAGATGTTTCAAGAAGTGGTACCGTTGTCGTTATCTGTCCAACTTTCAAATTTATAAAGTCGATTCGCACGTATCAAGCTTCCAATAACTCATAATTTTTCATATATATTAAACTAATTTGTTGTATAGAATTTCGTACAATGCAAAATCTTTTAAAGATATTATGCTGAAGATAAGTAGTCGTGTGTGTGTTTGTTATAATAAAAAATAATTCCGTTGAAAACAACATTTCAATCCCTACGTTTCTAGGGCTAAAAATAACAGTACAAAAATATAATTGAATATCGCTTTTACTGGAAAAGAAAATATAACATGTAGATGTGTAGTCAGATACTTCTATTCGTTTTACTGGCTGTGAAGAATTTTTTTACAACGAAATTTCACTTTGAATTAACAATAGTTTCACAAAAAGTTTAACAATTGATATTTAGACAATTGTCAAAATTCAATTAAGAACTTTTGCTTGTCTTGTTGATCATATGAAAGGTAGCATAAATATACATAATGTAAATAAATAGACGAGTAAAATAGTTTTAAGAGAAAAAAAAAGGAAAAAGAAAAATAAGTAAACAAAACCTGATACTAATATCATCTGGAAAGATACAAGAAAAAATTGTTTGGATTCACTTTGAATTAACAATAGTTTCACAAAAAGTTTAACAATTGCGAACACTTTCTGGCAATTTTTACTTCAATTCATTAATTTGCGCCATTATAAAAAATAAAAGTGCTTAATATTTTTGTGTAAATGTTGCTTTATTTTATATTTTATAGTAAGATGAGGCTTAGGCATGATTAAATATAAGGTATTACAAAAAAAATACCATCATTTAAAAGAAATAGAAGAGAGTTTAAATACAAATAATAAAGGAAATGCAAAGATTTCGCATTCACAAAACTGCTACTATTTATAGAAAAGTATTCCAGATATAGCTCTAAAGATATTTTTTATGTTGAACATTTTTTTTATTCCCAGAGATTTTATAAATAAAAGAAAATGTGGTTGAAAAAGAAAAAAAAATAGCAGAGATCACTGATGGGAAGGGCCATTTGAAGAAGTGAAAGATGCGATGCAGTTCTTTTCTCGAATATTGGACTTGGAAACTATAACTCCAAATAGAAAACTTCAGCTTGGATAAAATAAAAACTAGCTCCTTTTTTTTATCTCCCATTTTATTTTTGTGTTATGTCATTCCGGTTTCAATTTCTTGCAATACTTTCATGGAAGAAAGGTTTTTTTTCAATAAACTTTGTAACACAAGAAAAAATATTGTATATATTACGAAACATCTGGAGAAGGCTACATCGTCACTCTTTGCTGTGAAGCAGATGCTTTGAAATAACTTTTTACCATATTATAAGAGATATATGTTTAATTTTTGTTAAAGAGCATCTGCTTTGATCTTGTTGAAAACCGCCGATTAATATTTTTCTTTTTCTAATGTATAAAAGAATTTGCTGTTTTTAGTAGAATAATCAAAAGGGTATATTTAATACAAGATGTTTATGAGATATTTGATAAATAAAAATATAAAATAAATATTCCATTCATAAATAATCGATACTCTACCGTAATTGAACTTATTCTTTAATTGGATTAGGATTGTATCCCTGCAAATCTAGATCTGGCATACAAATATTATATTTTATAAGTTCCTTTAAAAGGAAGTAATTTATGAGTGTGATCTCAGTTGATTTGAAGACAAATCCTTTATGTATATTAAACTGATATATGATTCCTTTTAAAAGGGAGTATTCTCTAAATAATCTTTAAGAAAAGATTATAATGGAATCTGCCTCTTTGCATCAAAGAGTACGCTGTTCAATTTTTCCTTAATACAAGGAAGAGCTAGAAATATCATAAAGAGATATTTACGCTGAAATACTTAAGAATTTTTCTGACTTTTATCTGAACTTCTTTTGAAGACTGAGCTCACCAAAGTGCAAGATTAGATGTATCTGTGCGAGAAAAGTTTAAGCTGTTTTTTCAACAGCAATCTATAGGATAGCAGTTGCTTTAGCTTATAAAACAATCTTTTAGACCTTTCTCTAACTTTTCAGTGTGAATTAATTTTTTACAGAAAGTATTTAACATCTCACTCTGTTGTTAGTTAATAAATTGAAATACATGTATTATTTGTCGGATAGATTTATTCTGTAAAGGAAGCATCAGATCAATTGTTAGATAATAATTATCGTGATTTATTTTTATTAAACATATTGTTAGATTATTAATATCTATTTATTTTCACATCTGAAACAGATGCGGGATATCATGCTTAAACCAGATATGAGAAAAAAAAATTCTCTTATACTTATTAATGATTGAGAAACATTTATTTTTAATTCATCTTGTAAAGTTTAGAAAATTGAAGTAGAGAATGCTGTGTGCTAAGTGACGATATGTAAAATTTTTGCATATATGACAACATATCAATTTAATCATCAGTTGATTCGGTAGTTAGTGCATCATAGTACGCTGCGAAATGGGAAATTTTTTATCATTTTATTAGTGTAGATATTAAATTTATTTTTTCACATTCTTAGTATTCAAATTTTCTATCATAATTTTCAGAATGCTACTTTATTTTTTTTTATATCTTAATACGATTGAAAGAAAAAAAGAAAATTGCATTATTCTGTAAAGATATAGGATTTGAAATAAAAGTGGTAAGATTTTAAAAAGTTATAAAAGGGATTTATGACGATGTTATACGGATATGAAGACTATGTATATTTCAAATATTAATTGTCTTTTGTTAATTTGATTCTAATAAGAAGAGCGTGTTTGGAATTGTCATATTATAGCAATTTACGAAACCAGCGGGAGTAGTCTCCCTATAACTTTCTCGCATACTCTCTAATATACTTGACATGCGAGATAATACCTTGCTTGGAATTGGAGTACAAACGCTACGAAATATCAACTTTTGGCGGGAATTCAATGTTTTTGCTGAATCTCAAAATTTGAAAAAATTCTACAGATTTAACATAAAGGACGTATAAAAATTTCATCTGTTCTAACTCAAAGCGTTTTTGAATTATCTTTGTCACTGACAGAAAGATGGATATTTTCCAAAAATCTGTTTTTCGAATTTAGGAAGTTCTGAAATGTGGAGATTCGTCAAAATTTCGAGTTCGAACTTTTTGACGATTATAAAAATTGTCTTGTGACTTGTGAGAAATAGAAATCATGTTCCTTTAAAGTCGAAATTCAATTTGTGCATAGGGGATAGATGGATTTGGTCATCTTTGAATTTAATCAGTTGGAGATCTGCCAATTTATTTTTCACATAGAACACTGTTATAAGCTAAATCTCCCTTGATATAAAACAT
>JAPMOR010073716.1:0-19802 GCA_026543865.1 Argiope aurantia
AATTCGCAGGCGGTGTTAAAGCACATCCTCATTCGTTAACCGCCCTCAAGTACGTCGACAGGCCGCACATCTAGATAAATACCCTTTGCACGAAATTCCAACGTTTTGTCAAAAGAAAAAAAAAAAAAAAAGGCGTTACATAACTCATTGAGGGTAAAAAGGAGACACATTTTCCTCGGATAAAACAGAGCGGGCATTGACCCTTTATTAGCACCCCTTACCCCCTCAGAATCAACCCCTTGGGGGTAGTTGCAAAATTCTTCGAAGAGGGAGAGAAAATAAAATAAAACTCTATTTGGGAGGCACTAAGATGGGGACTCCCTCTGCCTTATCTTTGAGGCGGTTGATGCTCCACCAAGAACGGCCTCGCTGACGATTATATGCTTTGCTTATGAGAGAGGTGCACTAGGGTGAATCTGTCAAGTGCTTTGCTTTTTTTAAAAAAGATAGATAGATAGATGTGGTAAGAAATCAGTAGGATTCAAGTATTAGCTGTAATGCGAGGATTTCATACGTTGTTTAATGTACAAAAACGAAGAGATACTGGACTTTCATAAGAGTTTGGATTTGAGGCAGAAGGTTACGAAGTGGATGGCGGAAGATAATGGAATTGAAGGAAGTGTTTTATGTTGAAAGTTCTGTGGGAATTAAATTTTAAAAGGTAATTATTTAAGACACAGAAATAACTGCAAAGGGTAAGTAAATATCACATTTATTACAAAGCGTATTATTTTCAGTGAAAAACGAAATTGATGTTTTATTTTTAAAGCAAAACATCAAAATGGCTAAAAGTTCACAGAAAGAAATTAAAATACAAAGGAACCCGAAATTTTAATTTTTATATTTATTGTGAATCTTTACTACTAATAAAGATAAATGTGTGTGTACATGTGTCTTTTTTTTTTTTTTACGCGTATATTTGGTGCTCTACAAAACAAAACTCTTGACCTACAGCTAGAAAATTTGGCATATATATATCTTGGAGAAAAGGAATGTGCACCTAGAAATTTTGGATCGGATACTTAGGAAAATTTTCATTGAAGTTTTAATTAATTAAACTAAATTTTAAGGTTTTTCTCTATAACTTACAAAAATACTGTTAAATAAAAGTGAATTTTACATCGTTTCAAAATTAAAATTTTTTTTAATGATACTTAATTTAATAACCGTGCAAATTTTTCCTAGATTTTGGCAATTTTTAATTTTTTTTTACCTATTTTCCAACAATCGATTACACTGTTACTCTGAAATTCAGCTGTTTTTATAGTTTTATCACATACTGTTCTTCATAAAATAAAATTTTCTTGCTTTGTTGAAAGCTAAAGAAGAAGAATTCTATTTAAATATCTGTAGTTTACAAAACGAATAAAAAAGTGAAGCTACAAAACCGCGAAAGTTACAAGTTATATGAACTGCACATTTATGTTTTTAATATCTCAATGATATCATAGAACTGGTTTTATTAGAAAAGTTCACGAACTAATAATTAGAACTCACGTAAGATTATTACAATAGCAGGGATTTAAGGTCTGACGATTTAGCAGAATCTTGGATATGAAGTTATATCTAAACGATTTAATTGAAATTAAATATAACCAATATCACCGACGAACCAATTGTTTGACAAAAGTAACAAGCATTATAATAGTTGCAAGATGGTAACATTTTTCAAACTGATAAATTTAGAAATAAAGACTATAACCTGAAAATTACTGATAATTAAAATTATTTCCAAGGAAATTTAGAATATCTCGTTTATATGATATTTAAGGTAAATAAAAAATATCAGAATTTTTATGCAATTAAAGAAATACTCTGAGCAAAATTCAGAAAGATATAATAAAATATGAAGTTAAAAGAAAAGGATATTATAAAAATTCCATTTTCTGTTATGATTAAAATAAATAAAATACACCAAAACACATTTGTCCGATAGTATTATACAAGAGACCCTAGATATTGGCAATTTATTTTGAAGAAATTTTCAGTTATTATAAAATATTAATCCTTCGAGAACTTTTATAAACACATTATAAATATGATTTTGACAATAAAGAAGAGAAAAAAATCGTATGAATAAGGAAATTCTTAAAGAAAAATTCTTTACATAATTCTATCTTGTAACTGAAAATGAAATTTAATATAGCCACCTGTCGATCTACCTCCAATGTAAAGTTTATCAGATTTAATGACACTTTCACTTTTCTATAAGCGAGTACTATTTAAATAATTAAACCATGATCGAAATGCAACTTGAACCACTTTCGTCTATTCTAATAAATGAATCTGTACTGCATTCTGAATAATAAGAAGGAAAGCATGATTATCTCTTCAAACTGTAACTTAATAATGACATTTAAATAAATCTGCTTTCATTAAAGCTTTTCTCCTTTCCAAAATCATGGTCCGAACAGAATTGATTTTTGCCTGTCAATTTAAACAATTTCCTCCTTAGTAGGTTGAAATCCAGACGCCTCGAGGCCTAAATTTTGTATTGTAATCTACTCGGTAAATGAAAATACAAAACAGCAGGTTTTGCGTGGGTATTGGACTATTTATCATCTGATAAAACAATTCGAGAAAATGATTGGATAAAAAAGAAATTTATAAAAAAAACGTTAGAAAATACACAAGAATAAACCAAACGATTTTTATCTTGAAAATGTAACGGCAATAATAAATTAAACGCATTCAAAATAATTCTTAATCAATGAATTACCTTAATTTAGTGAAAGAATTTATATGTAAAAATTTTAAAATGAAATGTCAGAAAATTTCATTAAGTTTTGGAAATATATTATTCATCTAAATCTTAAATCAAATAAACTTTATTTGAAATATTTTACAACATAAAATTTCAAGTTTCAGTCATCAGATCGATCAAATCTAATAATTTTAGCTAAAATTATTCATGTAAGGTAAATATTTTTTGTAGAGTAATTAAAGGAAAGATATATAAAATGCATTAATTTAGCATATATCCAATAGCTTTAATTATAAAAATTGCTTTAAATAATTCCCATATTTCATATATCCACGCAGTATAGACATCAGATATCCAATAATGAAACAGCTTCAATAACGGAAATTACGACTGTAAAAATAAATTCTGCAGCAGAAAAATTGATAAAAATACAAGGTAAAATTTTTATGAAAATTTGATCAAAAAGCTTCATAAAAATATCCTATAATTGTCAGGTGTTTTTACTGATCAATAAATTCCTGCTCTTCAATCGAATGAAATAAATTCCAGGAAGGCTTCAAATACTCAAAAATACAAAAGCATCAAGTTAGTTAGAATTTATTTTTATAGATTGCGATAATTTGTAACAATATAATTGAAGCTTCCTTCATTAGAAAAAATGTTTCAAAAGTTAAATTAAAAATTATTTTTATGCAAATTCATCTATTGCACAAATTATTTACTATATTTTTGGATTCAAAAAATTAACGATTTTTATAGCAGATATACATAATAAGAAATGTGGTAGGAGCTATAATTTCTGATTAGCATAACTATAAGCTAAATGGCAGCCACGTAATTGTTTTGCAGCTGCACTTTTAATTATGCTATAATCGTGACGATCGAATTAAAAGATAAAAGACAGAGTAATGCTTGTAATGTTATCTAGTTTAATATGGTTGAACTTATATCAGTTTCATAAAGCAAATTCGCGACATAAGATTTTTAAAAAAACGCAGTAAGCAGTTTAATTCAAGAATTATACTCTTATATAAAGATATTACAGAAAATAATTCATGCTTTTTATAAGATAACACTAAATATGGAAATGTCGAATTACAATTATGAAAATAAATTATAATAAATAAGCTTTAGAGAACTCTCTATGTTTATCATGTTAACGAAAACACACAGACGCCTGCTGGAAATAACTGAATAATTAATTTTAAAATTTGAGACCAGAGTTTACAGAACTTGTTCCTTTATTCAAAAAGGAATCGTGTAGTCGTATATATTTAAAATTACACACTTCTCTTTTAAAGTGCATCAAATAAAAATATGTCATATGAAAAAGAAATTCATGCCCATTTTGTATACTATTGGCTATTTAGATCTCTAAATAATTAAAATTTAAATTGCAAAAGCAGAGCATGCATGTTTTGCTTTTTTTATAACATGCACCACGAAAACATTCTCATTTTTATTTCATTCTTTTTAAAATTAGTCTATTCGAAGAAATATTTTTTCCATTTAAAGAAATCTGAAACACGCCAAAAGATACTAAGGAATAATTATAAAGATAATACAGAATCATAAGAATAATTTCCTATATTAATACAAAGAACAGCTACAAAATTCTCATAATAAAAAAACCTTAATCGTTCTACATTGAAAAGTTTTGAAAAATTTAAAAGCAATATCAACAGCTATTCCTGCTTAATCCAGCATAAATTACAGTAGGTTCTTATTATCAAATCATTTTTCATTTTATTTTCCAAAGGGTTATTTTACTACCATGAGTTATGTATTGCATAAATACTTAATAACCAAACGAGAATTGCCTACTAAAACAATTTTCGTTCAACCCAACTCGACACAGTTTCCAGGCATGCCAAAGAAGTTTTCAGAAAAGCAAGAACACAGAGAAAGTGCAATGCTAAGCTACAAAGAGAAGATCACGTTCAAGACACAATTTTCCCTCTCTTTTGCATTAAATAAAAACAAATTTTTAGGTCAAGAGGTAATACACGAGAACTTTCTTACTTCTGAATTTGTAACATTTCGCTAGCGATGCCATTTTATTGTCAACAGAACTACAATCAATTGTTCGTAGAATCATTGATAAAATTATTCTTAAAATATGATGATTATCAATTATTTAACGATAACTTTCTTTATTATTTTGTATGCATCAGTTTTGAACTGTTATCAATTATGAATTCACAATTTAATTTTAAAATTGTAAATAGTTTTAAAATTCGTTTTCTCCAAAAAACACCTGAAAAAATTTGCTTTTTTTGTATTTACAATTTTTAATAAATGTTTCATTCTTCAGTGCTAAAACGAAAGTTGATAATGTGCATATAAAATGTGAAGAATTCTGTAAATTAATTATACGCAGTACTACAGAACTTTTGGTTATAAAGTTTGGTAACACCATTTATTCGATGCAAAACCAATATTAAAATTTGTTAGATCCAGATTAAAAAAATGACATTACTCTCGTAAACCAAACCTGAAATTGTAGACGAAATATATGAAAATAATTTTTTTTTGTCTTTCATACGTCATGGCGTTTTTATTAATTTTCTTTTCCGGAAGTACATTATATAAAAAATAACAAAATGAAATGATTTAAAAATATTTTCATAAAATAAAGACATTCTAATGTAATTTTTTGTAAGTGATTTAAAAATTTTAAATTTCAAATATACATATTACTTTATTTTGTGTATCTATAAAAAATAATCGCTTTTAATATTAACTCAGGAACTATACTTAGGGAAAAAATAATGCTAAAATAAGTAAAAAGTCCACAAAAATAGTTAAAATTGACATAGTATAATTTAGAACAATCAGATGAATCAAGCTGTAATTCCAATATCTGCCAAATACATGCATTTTATTTTTGTTATTTCACATCTACGAATCTTTTCGTTATAAACTTATTTCAAAAATAGTTCATTATATTGATGTCAAGTCAATAAATAATTTTGAATGAAAAGTTCATAATTGCAGTGACGTCATAAGTACATTATATTTTATTGATTGATTATCTTTCGGGGATTGTAATTATTCTAATTATAAGATCTCTTTTGTAGGATAGTCTACAGAAACTTGTTTCTCAGGGTGGAGTTTTAAACAAATTATCTAAATTATAATAGTTAAGTTCCTTTGAAGTCAACTGCGCCTAATAGTTCACATTTGAGATGAATGAATGTAAGATCAAATAAATGTGTTGAAATTACAATACTGCAGATCAATTTTTTAAAAATTAAATTTAAAATTGTGACCAAATTTAATCCATCTGTAAAATTGTCTTCAAGATATTTTTAAAATGGTAATTATATAACGTTTTTGTTCCCAAATAATACATTATCTATTTGGGAAGCGTTAATTTCTGGAACACAAAGAAAACTTGCCTTATATTATTATAATTTTAACACTCTTAAATAAATGAAAATATTAAATAACATTTTTTAATCAGAAAAAGTATGCGTTTCCTCCAGAATTTCTTTTATTCTTAAATTACAAACTATTATATTGCGATTTACTTTTGAAAACAATAACGCGTGCCTTTGAAACTAAAATTAACCACACATGCAATCTTATTTAAAGAAAGAAATTATATAATATTATGTTTATAGTCATTATAATTAATCCTTTTTACATTTAAGCAATTAGCAAAACTTTCAAAAAAATGTCATGCTTTAACTAGAATTTTATATTTTTCCCTAATTTTTTTATGTTTTCCCTAAATTATTAAAAATATAATATACATCAAAACCGAATTGTTTTTTTAATATTCAAAAGTAAAAAGTTGATAGTTTCATAAATTTTCATAATACTGTTAAATTCAGATACTGCTGAACTTCAAAAATTAAACTCTACTAAAATCATCTCATTTGCACGTTTCAAATTATTATTTCGAATTCCCACTAAGAGAAAATATTTAATAGAAAAATAGATCGAAATACTATACATTTTTTTAAAAAGATCATCTACTAATATTTTTAATTAATCGACACAGATTGTTGGCAATGATAATGGCACAGATAACGGCAAACCAAAATAATTAAGCTGATAATTTATTGACATTACTAAGCAAAATTATTAAATTGGCCTCATATTTTTCAGAACTATTATTTTAATTATTTCAATGTTAAACCTAACTAAAATCCTTCATAATACCGTAGAAAATAAAAAAGACCAATGTTGTGACAAAGAATTTTTATGGAATAGTAAATTACGACCTTTAATCTCAAACACGTCAAGTTGAAATATGTTAGCAATTTAGGGTTAGAGAAATTTTCATTCGTCCCACATTCAAGCAACTAAAAACTTGACACTGCGCAATTCGACCTACATTTTTGGTCTATATCGCAAAATGAGTCAAAATTATTTCTTAGAAATAACCAGGAATGTGCATAAAATAATCTAATGAAATAATAAATGTCAGGAAAATGGAATTAATTGCAAATATATTCAAATAACTTTGTTTGTTTAGCAAAAAATAACTATCCAAGTCAGTTCAAGAGGCAATAATCTAAAATTCTAGAAGTTCTAATACACATACATTAAAAAAAATGTTCTTAAAATTCTAGCTATGTTTTCTATTTACCTTTTCCCTTTTTGATTCATTTTTTTCAAATTCTTAGACAAAGAACAAACTTTTAGCGTTATTATGTGAACTTTGTTCTTTAATAATACTTACAGTTCAATATCCAATGATTTAAAAATTCTTTGATAAATCAAGTAGAAAATATTTAATTTCTAATCCTTTAAGAATTCCATAATAATGGAGAGTTGATGCTGAACGAGAGCTCCAAATTTTTTCAACAAAAGTAAATCGTTTGCATTTTTAATCTTCAATTGTTTTTCGACAAGATAAATTAAATAAAATCTTTGATAGAAAGTAAACAAAATCAAGTGAATTAATTTGCTGAAAATTGTAGATAACGATAAATAGACAAACCACCGGAACTCCGTGAAATTTTGATGCAGATGTTTTAAATGTTGGCATAGTAAATGAAACGATTTTTATAGACCAAGTCAGTTTATCTTATATCATAGTAAGTACATCAACAGTAATAGTAAAAACAGAATATATTAGAATATAATTACAGAATATATATTTTCATTTCCCATTCTTTTAAATTCTTTTTATTATAAATAAGTAATTCCTGCTAATCATGTCAATCTAATTCTACTTTTGATCTTATTCCATTTCAAACTAACGGAAGGAAAAGTAGTTTCTTATGAGAATAACTCGTTCCAAACGCCATCTCAAAATCTAGGTTGCCAAACAAGATAAAGATAATAAATAATAAAAGTTCTGAAAATTTGACAGTTAAACTCTTCGGTAAATCATTAACTTAATAATGTATTAGCGAAATAATTGGGAGAATTGGACTGTTTCATAGCAACTTATAACGAGATTATTAAATAATATGCTATTTAATTTTCTTTCTGTCAAAAGATTTTTTTTCGGAGTGCATTAAATTGTATCTTGCGTAATTAGGCTTCTGATAAAAGCAGGTTTGTAAGAAAAGTATTTGATTTTTACGTGTGTATGCTAATATTATCCGAATTATGTTTTTCGATAAAAAAAATATAATAAAACACAACTGCTGAAGTATCATAAACAGTTATTTAAATTTAATAATATATGGTTCTCAAGATAAAGTTGTTATCCTGATTATAGTTATTGACCAAAACTGAGATGGATGTTAGTAAAATGTATAATGTTTTGAGATAAATATCGTACTTTAGTACATGAATAAAATAAAAGCAAAAAAAAAAAATGAAAAATTATTAAGTTTTATTTTTCAAGAAATAGATATCAAGTACTTAGCAGAATACCGAATTCAAAAGATTTGAAATTCAAAAATAAAATTTAAATAGAATTAAAGATTTTGTACTTTAAAACCACCTAAAAATGAAAAATTGTGCAATAAATATAGTAATTCTCTAGAAATTTAAAAAGGAATTGATTATTCAACGACATAAATAACCATTTAGGATACATCAACATTTATATTATTATAATTCTGTAAAGAGATATAACATACTCAAAAATTGTCAAATGCCTTTCTTGCAAACTTGCTGTTATAAAAATTTAATTTTATACGGCATGATTTTCTTAAAAAAGTGAAACGAAATTAGAACAACTATTCAGAAAAATAATAACATAAGGATGTTTACGGCTTGAGTCGTCTGTTTTGTCTTCGCGGACTTGATTTTATTACTGATTGCATTCTCTGCATAACGATTTTTATATTACGCAATTGACAGAAATGATGCCAACCGAAAAACAATATCAAGTTTTAAAAAATCTAATGTTTTGAAGTATTTAAAGCATTTATTAGTACAAAAAGCATTTCGAACTATTTTTGCATCTTGCTGAGCAATTTACAGGGAATAAATAGTATTGCCAATCTATAAATATTGTCGCAACAATTCTTACATAAGCATTTTTTAATGATCCTCAATTGCTTCAGACTATACACCAATCAGTAAAACTTTAAATGCTATTGTTGAAACTGTAATATTTTCAATAAAAATTCCATAATGTACAACATTTTATTTCATACTATTTTAATGCAGTTACACATTAATATTTCAATGATTGAAATTTATCTTCCAGATGCATTAAAAAAACGCCCTTCTCAAGAAAGGCTTGATTGTTTATTACATTCTTCCTTTTTGTAATGAACTTTTATATTTTAAATAATTAAAGCCAAAACGTATTTATCATTATTTTGTTTGTTTGCTTACACGAGAAACAGAGTGAAATAAACAAAAAAATTTGCTAACTATTAGAAGTGTTTTGATCTAAAAGCATGAATGGTAAGATGAATTTTGAAATCTACTATTTTGTTATAAATGGGAAATATATTAAGTTCGAATAACACGAAGAATTTTTAAACGTTTGTTTCATTGAATCACCAAATATGATTGAGTAAACACTAAAACGAATACTTTAGTTCTGAAAGGAAATAATTTATTTCTTATACTACCAACATTTAAGAGTGATGCCTGATTTTTAGTTTTAATGATGTAATTCTGTTTTCATTTTGATCGCACCCCCTTTTAAAACCTTGGTCTTTTTTTATAGCCTTTCGACCTCTACGGAGGTTAGACCCATATTTCAATATGGCAAGCGGGCAATACTAGAGAGCAATAATATTATAACAACGACGCCATCTGGAGAGAAAAAAATCCAGAGTGCTTTTCTTCTTTTTTTTTAGTGAGAAGAATTGAGGCAGGTGTGATGATGGACTTTGAGGAGGTGGTGTAGCATCCCGTGTATATGATGGTTTTCCATATCATGTTTCGTTCGGATTATTTGTCTCTATATATTTTAATTCAAGGGTTTTTTTAGTTCATTTTTTATCAGGTATTCGGCCTCAAAGGCATTCGATTAATCATGCAGTAAATATGAGGCAGAATAATGCAGTGAATTACTGCAGAGTTAAAGATTTAATCCCCCATTTATTGCATAGGATATTTAAAAACTCTATTGATAACCACCAAAGATGAACGAATATGTGAAATAAATTCTAACATAAAAGGAAGGACAGACAATACGCATGTGACGAGTATCATGTGACTATAAATGGTCTCCATATTTATGCAGCAACTTTATAATATAATTATTTTTCTAAGGTATATAAATATTCAACATTAAAATGGAATGAACTCTTTAGCGCATTTCTGATCGTACATTTTGTCTCAAATAATTCAATTAATCATAGAATAAATAGAACCATAATAAAGCGAAGAATTGTTGGATATTTAGGGCTTTAATCTCCCTTTCATTGCAAGGGATGTTTAAAAACTCAACTGTTAGACCACCCGAGAAGAAAGTCCACCGTCAAAAGCATACAATACAGAATAGCCGCTTGCCTTATCAATTTTGAAAGGATTATAAAAGAAGAAAATATAATTGCAGTTTAAAGATACAGAAGAATCTTCAAAGATCCAAACGAGATGGGTAGTAATTATCGAAGAAAGCAGACTCCTAGAATTCCTTCACCGTATTATTATTTGTAACCAATTTTTTTAATGTCTCGCTATCAGTAGATATCGATTAAAAGGATTAAAATTAAGTAATTATAAAATATGAATCGTTCTTCGTTGCAGCACGAAGAAGAATCGTCTGCGATGGAAATTTTGATTATAATAAACAGAACAATGATGTACTGAAAATTTTTTTTCTCTCTCTTTCTTCAAATTTTAAGGAGAAATAATTATTTGAAAATAGTATACAAAAGTGGAAATCAGGCGTAAAATATTTTTTTAAATGGGAATCATTAAATTATAGAAATTAATCGTAATATCAAAATATCGCATACTATCACAATTAATTCACAACAAATCGCTATATTTTTAATTTTAATGAATCATCGGTAATATTAAGAGTTAATTATGCACTTACTAAATTGCTTATTTATAGTTAATAATTACAAAATATTAGATATTAAACTAAGTATATGCAAAGAATGTTAATTTCTTTTTTTTAAAATTATTTTCTAATTTCTCTACTCCTGCTTCACTCTTTAATTCAAATTTTGATACACAAGTCTTGAAGAAAAAAATTTCAAAAATGTTAAATTTCAATGCATTGCTACATTTTAATTTTAAAATTTAAATTTCGAATTCCATTAAAAGCAGGATATGCATCACAACCTTAAGAATTAATATTTGTATAATTTCTTTTAAAATATACTTGATAACTTGCAAATAATTTTTTTTTCAAATTATTTACATAAAATGCCTTTAGTAATTTCTGAGACATTTACAAGAAATTTTTCAAAACATTCAATTAAATTGTAAGCAAATTCTGTACTCTAGAGTTATCATGGACAAAATCTTATACAATTCAATACTGTGAAAATTCTGTTCAAAAACTATTGTTTCATTTAATTATTATTTTTTGCAGTTTTAAATTAATTGAAAATCGCAAAAGAATTATAAGATTTACATACCCATGCTTAATTTTAAAAAACTAATAATTCCCTTTCCGTTCTGAATTTTTTTTAACCTAAAAATATGTCTGCGGATAAAACCTTTAAAAGCTAATCCAAGACATTCCGATATGCCCTATTACGTATTTGTAATACATCCTTTCTAATCGAAATTTAAAACCCATTCCATTTTCTAATCCATTTTTTAAATCTTGTAATTTGAAGAATTTAAATTGAAAGACAAATTCGATATTTAAGCTAGTGTTATCGTTTTTTCATGTATTACATTTTTTTTTCATTTCAAAATTGGCAATTTACTATTATTGACGCCTTTAGATATTCTCTTATGATAAGATTTTTTTTTTAAATCATGGATATGAAAATGGATATTTTACATATAAACAATAATTACAATTCTAAAATTTTTAAAAAACAAGTAAATTGCAAGGAACTAAAAGTAGTAATACCGGGATGAATATGCCAAAAATAATAATTGAATATGTGAACGAACAGATTAAAATAGATTAATTTTAAAAACTTGATTGTACATTCAAACGATTTTTCTAAATGAATAAAAACATTCATTCAATGTTTTGATATTCGTAATAAATAATCTTATATCTGGCACATAAAATTGTAACTGTGGCATTTATTTCCTATGTGTCAAATTAGAAATCAAATGAACCTTGTCCAGTCTTTGAGAGATTCAGCAAATAGAGAAAATAATGTATTCAAAACAAATTCATTAACAGGATAGAATTTTCTTTTTTTTTAAATTTCTGTCACGTTTCAGATTTGTTCCTAAGCACCGCTTATTTGTTTTAAAGACACGCTCATTTCTAATTGGATTTACAGCGTTACGCTATCCGCTCGAAGAAATCCGAAATGTACGAGACATGGCTGGCGAATCGTCTACAAGCGGAATTCTAACTGCTTGGCTTCCTTTATGAGAATTTTTGGAAAGACAGTCTTCATTAGTATTTGAAAAGCAATTTTTTAGATAAAAATCACCAACTTTGACTGATTACCTTTCTACATAGTCAGTTGGAAGATCAATACAATAGATTTTTGCTTAAAAAAAATTCGAAATTCATATATGTTCTTTACGAACTAATTTGTGATGCGGAAACGAATTCCAAACGATTTTTAAACGACAATCAAATCCACTCTTTTTTTTTGATAAAAAATATTAGCAAATGTTTTTATTGTGACATTAACATCAAATGAGACGATGAGAGGAGAAAAAAAATATAAACATTATAAGTCTTTCTATTCAAAAATGTGTAAAACGTTTTTTGAACTATATCAGTCAATCAGTTTTTTTTTCAATTAGTTTATGAGCTCAATTAATTTGAACTTCATTTTCTTCGTTTCTGTCAATTTAAATACTCTTTTTTTTTTAGAAATAAAGTATAAACAGATAGAAAAATAAATCCTCACGGATTCCGAAATCATTTCATCATTATTCAATGTTGCATTGATTTCCTGGAAAGGTCAACTACAAAACTGATTATATACTACTATATTGGTTCAGGAATGATTATCTTACTATATTAACTTATTGGAAGATGGTGTTAGTACCAGTATTTACGTTCTAAATACATATACTGGTCAAGAAACTTTACAAATTCTTTCATTAAGAACGAATTTGTGGTTCGATATAAGTTCTACAAGA
Organism: Argiope aurantia; assembly: GCA_026543865.1. Lineage (NCBI taxonomy): Eukaryota > Metazoa > Arthropoda > Arachnida > Araneae > Araneidae > Argiope > Argiope aurantia. The sequence continues at coordinate 13,328 of JAPMOR010073716.1, forward strand.
TTTTATTTGAATTTTAACAACCAAGTATGAACTTAATTTTTTGGCATATTCATTTTGGCACAAGTTTCATGTCGTGATATGAACACAGAATAAGTAAAAGGTAGAAAATGAGTTAACACACAATAAGATTTTCCATCCAAATATGTGAAAAAAACTCTTTCTCTAAGATCTCTAAGTACGAATATCTGATTTTACTTTTGTTCAACACAACTTTTGAGGATCCTAATGTTTTTATTGGAATAAAATATTAGTAGTATCTGCTCTTCTTAATCAATGCATGGAATGAATTTTTGGTGTTAAATTAAAATTGAAGAGGATATTTTAATGGAGATGTATCAAGTTAAATATTATTTATCATCTGCGTGTAGTATTATTTACGTTGGTCTGGGAGATGACGTCTATTGTAGACGTTCAAAAGATGCAGAAGGGGGAGAGGGAAACCTTCTTGCGCAGCGGACGTGATACGAGTCACGTCAGCATATATTGACATCATTATTTTTTTTCTCTGCAGACGCAGATTCATGGAAAGCAATCTGAAAGTGCTTGTACAAATGATACTTCGAAAATCTTCAGTATGGGAAACCAAATATTAGAGTTAACTTAAATGTCTATTGGCGACATTATAGATTAAGTTTTAATTCTAATATCAAATGCCAAGATCATTTCAAATCCCAGATTTAGTAAAGCAACTCTAAAATGTCAAGTTGGCAAAATACAGAAATTTACGAATGACTGTATCGCCAGTGAATGACGTACATATATTTTGCGCCACTTAACGCCATGGAAAAAGCTCCATGGAATTAAAAAACAACTTTTGTTTTAAATATAGAGCTTCAGTGTCTAAAATTTAAATAATTGTAATTTAATTGGATTTAGTTTAAATGTGTCAAATAGTTGGAAACGCATTCGATTCATATTGCAGTTTATTCAACGGATCATTATGTATTTCCTCCTTACTGTCAGCTTGGTTAATAACTGACGCTCAAAATTGCACATTATTTTTTTAAACATGCTTTATTTTCGATGTATAAATTAACACTTTAAAAACCAAATTAAGATGCCATTTTTCATATCCAAAAAATCCGAATTCAGATTGAACAATGAATGTATAAACGTTTATATATTTATTTCATTACTATTTAAGAGCTCCCAATTTTGTGATTTCTTTTTAAGGATACGAAAAAGTTTCAGTTTGTTAAATTAAAATTTTTCCTTTATTATGAATCATGCGATTCAATCCATTTAGTCTTCAATAATAAGCCAATTAAATTTTACTAACCAAAAGTTGATTAATTATTTTTTTACAGCAAAAAACGTTGAGAAGTGTTAAACATTCTGAACATTTTAGTTTATATAAGATCTTCAAATTAATTCACAAAAGTGTATCGTAATAATTATAATGATAGAATTTTAGAACACACAAAAAGGAAAAGAAAAACAAAAGTTATACAATGAATTTGGACAATGCAGGAAGAACGGCAGAAAATACACTTCATATCGAACAATGGTTTTGTTTAAATTCGTTTTAAAGCAGGCATGTTTATAGAATTCTAAAATTAATTGTTGCCATGGCAAATCTACTCCCAAAAGGTCCAGAATAAAATGAAATGTTTCATTTAATAAAGTTCAAAAAGACATAACATAAACTGAAAAATATTTTTTAATATCACTCAGAATAAAATTGCCATTAGTTAGCAAAATGAGCATTTGCTATATATAATGAAAAGAATAATAGATTTGCAAATATTTTAAATTGCTATATTTATTTTTATGCAACTTTTCAGCAAAATGGCAGCTTAGAATGTGAAAGCTAATTTAATTTTTAAAATGATTAAATAAAAAAAAAGAGATTTAAAAGAATTCCAGCGATGTGAATTAAAAAACATTTCATTTCACTAATAATAGTGTTTGTCGTTTCCAGTTGTTAAATTGTTTTGGAGAATTTTCATAAAATGGTTCGCGTGATGTATACTTTAGAGTACACTAGCATGCATAGTTTGTTATCTGATCAACAAGAATACTCTATTTTGTATTAAACACTTTTCCTTTTAGAATAGATTGTAAATTTGACAAGCAATTCCATCGGAAGTGGAAAACGAAATAATTTAAGTGGTACAAATCTAATTTAAATAAATTTCTAATTTCTATAGCGGTAAATTTGTCATTGTTCACCAAATAAATAAAGACATAAAATCATTCAGTTGAATTTTGTATTGTAAGCTGTCAATCGAGCAATTGTCTAACAATTGAAAAAAAGAAAGAAAAAAAAATCATTGTAAAATATCGAAGTTTTTCAACCTTTCATTTCATTCATTACATTCTAAAAAGTTAACTCGCGAGTGATCAAATCAGACGACCTTGCGAAACAGCTACGGAAGAGGACAATGACATCTCAGCTCAACTCGCTCACTCAACAAACCAATAACTCAAGTTGAAATCGTTAAGTTTATAAACGAAACAACTACATAAAGGCTTTAAATAAAGGCTTATCAAAATAATATGGCATATAAAAACAGTATTTAATAACCATAATCTTCAATGATCTAATGATAAAATAATTGATATAACAGTATGAAAATATTTAAAATTAGAATCAATTATAGAAATAAAAAAGAGATTAATTATTTGAAGCATTAAAATTCGATGTGAAATTTAAAAATGATGACTGAATGCATTTTTGCTTTCTTGAAATGATTTTTTTTAAAAAAATAAGCATCCGTTCAAGAGGTCAATGACCTCTTAGCTGAATTCGCTCAACTAACTTACATTTGTGAATGTTTCCAAATAAGTCTGTTAATTCTCTTGTAAACATTAAATGATCACTACAAATGTGTTGAAATACTGATTAAAGATGAATTAAAAGATTGATAATTATAGGATGATATAGATACACATTAAGTTATATAATATAGAATTAAACTTTATGTAAAACTATGATAATTGATATATTACTGAACGCAAAGTTATATCTTGCAAATAGAAATTTTATCACAAATAGATTTATTAATAATTTTGGAGAAAACTGCAGTTGGCCATTAAATGCATAGTAAATTTTTTTAAATATAATCGATTTTATAAAAATTGTCTTTATTCAATAAACATGTTTCTATATAATTTTTTTAATGTAAATTTCATCTTTTTTTCTAAAAAAAATTATAAATATATTAAAAATATACCATGGCAGAAAATATATTATGCAATAAAAAGGGAGTGACAGTTTTTAAATAAACATAGCCTTAGGATTATTTTCAACATTTAAAAGTAAATAAAAATAATTACAAAGTGAAAAAAAAATCGCAAAAAAAATATTTACAAGAAGTTTTATAATATTATGTTCTTGAAATTATCTTCAAAATCCTTCTCAAGCATTCCTCCTTTTTACTCATAACCGATTAACGAAAACGATACAACCAACGCAGAGAGGGCATTGACACCTCAACTCTTCTCGGCATTCGTTGTGAAGGGACTACAGTTATCGGCTGAGAAAAACGATTTTGTCAAAAACTTATTGAAATGGAAAAAAAACAATAAAAGTATTTTAAGCACCATATCGTCGCCTAGGAGTCAATAAATGGGTGAATATTTTTATAGTTTCAGGATCAAGTTGCTTGTTAGTTAGCTGGAATTAGCGGAAGGGACACAACGGGTTACGGTTTTCAAGGTCAATGACATCGCTTCGTACTACTGCAGCTATTCTGCGTGCTTCCGTGATTCGCTGGTAAAAGCGCGCTTGTTGAAAACCTTCCACGCAGTCAAAGACAGGATTGATTTCGAGCCTTGTCAAATGGAGAAAGGTTGTTAACTCTCGAAAACGTGCATGACGCCTGCTTGCGAAATTGAACTTGTTTCATGTAGAATGAAAGGCATTTTTTTTAGGATCGAAAGAGAAAAATTGCGGTTGGCGGGGAAAAAAAGCGTCTTAATTAATAAATATACGCTAGAATGGTTTATGAATTGCAGACGATTCGTTATCGGATAAAGAACAAAAGAATAGTTGATTAAGAATGAAAAAAAAATAGTTTGTATTTTTTTTGGGGGGGGGGAAGAAGGAAAAAGAAAAACTAAAAAAGTAGATATCAGAATAAGAATTATGTAAATGTTTTCATATATATTATAGATGAATGAATTTATTATTTATATTTTTCATCAAACTACAGTGCCCGAAAAAATTATAAGGACACGCGAAAAATCGCCAAATCTAGAAGCCTTGTTTACAGAATCGAATACAAATTTTTGTAGAAAAAAATAGAAGTAAAACTAAAATATTTTATGCGTAAAGTAATTAAAATTTTCAATTTTAAATCTGCTAAAATTTAAATTTTGATTTTTAAACCTAAATGAAAACGGAAAAAAGTATAAGGACATTGCTTTTTCTCCAGTAATTATTTAAAAATTTGCATATTTGAAAGCATAAAATGACAATTCCGAGTTAAAAGATTCATTTGCGAAAAGAATTTCCCACTCGGCGACTTTCAGCGTGAATTTTTAAACGATGCCCAAAGGAACTCAACTTTCTGACTCTGAAAAAGGAAAAATTGTTGCTTTTCGAGAATGTGGATTGAGTGAATGGGAAATTTCAAAAAGAATCAAGAGATCTAAAATGGTGGTTTATAATTTTCTAAAAAATCCTGGGATGTATGGTATGAAAAAGCGAACTGGGAGACCAGAAATTCTCACTCGTCGACAAAAAAGAATGATAGTAAGGAGAGCTTGCGAGAAAAGAGAAACCGCAAATGAAGTTAGACAAAATTTGAGTTTACCATGCTCAAAAGGACTGTTCAAAATGTTTTGAGTAAACATCCTCAAGTTTTTTATGGGAAATTAGTTTCACGCCCCCCTCTTACAAATCATCATAAGAAAAGAAGAGTTTACTTTGCCAAAAAATATATTTCTCTTGGTCAAAAGTGGGCTGATGTAATTTTTTCGGACGAAAAAAAGTTCAATCTTGATGGACCTGATGGTTTTCGTTATTTTTGGTATGATCTGCGAAAGTCCAAGGAAGTGTTTTCCAGGCGTCAATATGGTGGTGGCTCGGTTATGGTATGGGGCGCTTTTGCGGCAAATGGAACCACTCCAATTGTATTTATCAACCGTAAAATGAATTCGGACAGGTATGCTGATATGTTAGGAGAAAGTTTGTTACCTGAAGCACCACTAATTACTTCAGGGGACTATATTTTTCAGCAGGATAATGCTTCGATACACGTTTCTACGAGTACAAAATTCTGGTTTGAAGCTAATTCTGTAAATTTACTTGATTGGCCTGCGAGAAGTCCCGATCTTAATCCAATCGAAAACTTATGGGGACTTCTAGCCCGAGAAGTTTATAAAATCGGCACACAGTATCAATGTACACAAGATCTTGTCGTCGCTATCAAAGACGCTTGGGAAAAAATATCTGTGGACATTTTAAAAGATCTTTCAGGATCTATGACCTCTCGGCTCATTCAAGTGATTGAAAAAAAAGGTAGTTTTCTTGATTATTGAAACATTTTTTAAGTATTTTACAACATGTCCTTATAATTTTTTCCGTATTTCCTTTAATGTTAAATTTTGTAAAATCAATATTTTGAAGCTAAATTATGTTTTTTAGGTGGTATAAGTGTTATCACAAAATTATGCAGCAGAAGTAAGAAATATAAAAAGTTCAGTTAGGTGAAATGGAAATAAACCATATTTTCATGCAATTACATGTTGTCCTTATACTTTTTTCGCGCACTGTAATTGAAAGACTTCTAAGAAATTAATTATTTAATATCGTACAAACAAAATGAATGAAAAATGAAAATTTTAGGAATATTCAATAATTAGACATCAGTTTTCAAGACAAAATGAACAAATTTTAACATTTTCATTTAAAAAATATTATTTGTTGGCGATGTAAAATAATTTTGTATGCTACCAATTATATAATTTTTTATTTCCATTCTTATCTTTTTTTTTAATCCTTAATCCTATTAGACTTGCTCAATATCCACTGTGTTATGAAGAAATACTTTCATTTTTCAATGAATATTTTGAATATTCTTATTCAATATGAATGAAACCATCCTTTCTTTTTGTTATTCAATTTCACACCCTAATCTGCTTATAAACATCATTCATAATGTAACTGAATTAATCATGAAATAGAATAAAACCGTTCATAAAACCGTCGAATTTTCTAGAACTCTTCCCACTGTCCTCCATACTAGTATATCTTTCTTTCTTTTTCTTTTTCACTTTTTACATTTTCAACTTTATTATTTATATTACACTTTTTTTCCCCTGATACCATGAAAGGTTTTAAGGAATTTATTTTCGGCACTCAACTTAGAGGATGAAAATAACTGTTTAAATTTGTGGAATAAAAAAAAAAGATTCTGAAATATTTCAGTGCACATATATTCAATTGATTGTTATATTTAAATATTTAGTAGTAATAATATCTTTAAAGTATCCACCTATGTCAAAAATCTATTTTCGGCCAGATTTT
>JAPMOR010073719.1:0-11107 GCA_026543865.1 Argiope aurantia
CATGTTACTACCTTCATAAGAAATCTGCAGATCATCCACATACAAACTACAAGATACAGAAGACGGCAAATGATTAAGGATTTGGCTGAGATGAAGGATAAAAAGTGTGACACTGAGGACACTTCCCTGTGGGACTCCCTCAGTTTGAATAAAATGATCAGAATAAAAGTTTCCTAAACGAACTCTAAAAGTACGATGCGATAAAAAATTCTGTAAAAAAATTGGCAGGTTGCCCCTAAAACCAAAGTTAAAAAGTGTTGAAAGTATGCCAAAGCGCCATGCACGGTCGTATGCCTTCTCCATATCGAAGAATATGGAGACAAGGTGGTTCCTTCTGACAAATGCGTTGCGTATCTTGGTTTCCAGCAATACGAGGTTATCGAAAGTAGATCTACCTCGACGGAAACCACTCCGCAACGGAGAGATGCATCCTTGTTTTTCCAATTCATATACGAGTCGAACATTGACCATGCGCTCAAAAGTCTTGCAAAGGCAGCTCATCAGAGCAATTGGCCTGTAATGCAGAGGATTGGAGGAATCCTTACCGGGTTTTAGAATTGGTATCACAATAGCTTCGCGCCATTGTAAAGGGAACTTCTGCTCAGTCCAAATTCGGTTGAATAACTTTAACAGATTAGAGAGGGAAGTGGTATTCAAATGGCGAAGCATGTTATAGGTGATTCCATCTGGCCCTGGGCTAGTATCATTGGCTTGACACAAAGCCATTTCCAGTTCCGACAATTTGAAATCATAATTATATGCGAGGTTTCTTCTAGCATTAAAACGCAAAGGCAACCGTTCCGCGCGATTCTTAATTACCAAGAAATCAGGACTATAAGAATCTATTGTTGACACTTGTGCGAAAGCTTGGCCGAGAGCATTGACAACCTCTAATGGGCTGGAATACATCACATTTCCAGTTTTTAAAACAGGAATGGAAGATTCGTTGTAAATCCCATTAGCAGCTTTTACCTTCCTCCACAAAGTTTTACTGGGCGTATAATATTTTAGAGAAGAAACAAAAGATATCCAGGATTCCCTCTGGCTTTGACGGCGTATGCGACGAGCAAGAGCTTTGGCACGTTTAAAAGCAACGAGATTTTCAGTTGTAGGGTACCTCCGAAAGATGTTCCATAATTTTTTTTTGCTGCTTGTGGCTGTCGCGGCAAGCCTCATTCCACCACGGTCTGCGAAATTTTCTCAGACGTGGGGAGGTCTTTGGAATGGTGGCATTTGCGGCGTTTAATATGGTGTCAATAACAAGCTGTATTGCTTCCGTAATGTCGGAAGTACTGATCATGGTCTCGGTGATATCTGCCAATTCCGTGAAAGTATCCCAGTCTGCCCGCTGGAATAGAAAACGCGGAGGACAGGGAGTCGCACCGCCGCTATCAGCATGGGAGACAATAATAGGGAAATGGTCACTATTATGTAGATCTTTGCTAACTGCAAAGTTCAATACCGGCAAGAGTTCAGGAGAGCACATGGCTAGATCAAGGCTATGGAAGCTACGTGTGGGTTCATGGAAGTACGTCTTCTCATCATTATTGAGCAAACAGAGACAATTATTAGAAATAAACTGTTCTATCTGTTGCCCACGATAATTTGTAGTATCCGAACCCCCACAACGTACTATGGCCGTTAAAATCTCCAAGTATAATGTATGGCGAAGGAAGTTGGTCCACAAGGTTATCAAGATCTTGTTGAGAAATGACATCATGGGGCGGTAAGTAAATGCAGCAGACTGTGACCAAAATTCGTGTGTGAACTTGAACAGCCACAGCCTGCAGAGAAGTGTGTAATAGGAGAGGTGTACTCGGATATAAATTCGACGTGAAAATACAAACTCCACCAGAAGGATGAGATGCTGTTTCTGCATCTTTACGAGCACAGTTATAACCCCGAATTTTGATGGGGATATTAGGTGTCAAGAAAGTCTCCTGAACACCAAAACAGATAGGATGAAAGTTGTTGAGGATAGTCTTAATGTCATTCAACTTGGACCGAATGCCACGACAATTCCATGAAACGAAGGTACCCATTAAGAAAGTGGTTTTGATGAAGAAGCTTTAGAAGCATTTGTTTGGGTTGCCTCATATTCGCAACTCATCTGCAGGTCATCTTCATCATCAGAAGGATGTAATTTAATATCGGGGCTATTTGGCATGCCGAATATGGACGTTAAGTCCCTATGGACATTACCTTGCGTCGCTAGCCCGAGAGCGACGGAATTTTTTAATATTGACTTTTTCAATTTTTGAGGAACGTCTTGTACTGAGAGGCCGCGTTTTGCAAGTTTCAACGTCAGCGATTTTTTAGCTTTTTTCTTTGATTTCTTTTTTAAAACTGTAGGAGTTTCAGGGCTGCTACTAATGGAGTTCTCTGTATCTGAAGAAGAAACTTTTATGAGTTGTTTGGGTGTCGGGATGTTTTTAACACAGTTTGTGCAAGAACAGTTTGCGCAAAATGACCTTTGTGCAACAGAAGCATATGTTATGCCAGGTGTAGGAGTTTGAGCTACAATCCTACGCCTAGCTTCAGGATAAGATAAGTTTTCTTTGATTTTGAGTGTTATTATTTGTTTTTCAACTTGCCATCGCGAGCAGGATCGAGAGTAGGAAGTGTGATCGCCACCACAGTTCACGCACTTTTCAGCTGCGGCACACTGCTGGCTATCATGGCCTTTTTCTGCGCATCGGGCACAAGTGACTGCACCACGGCAGTTTGTCTTTGAATGGCCAAAGCGCTGGCACTTGAAGCATCTGAGTGGGTTCGGGATATATGGTCTTACGGGTAGTTTGATGTAACCTGCATAGATATATTCTGGTATTTTTGGAGATTTAAATGTTAGGATGTGGTGCTTGGTTTCAATAATTTCTCCATCACGCCTTATGGTAATTCGTCGGACATGTACAACTCCTTGCGATTTTAACTCACCTGTTATATAATCAACAGAGAGATTAAAGATTTCCCCACAAGTGATTACTCCTTTAGAGGTATTTAATGATGCATGGGGGCTGACGCTGATTGGAATAGTTGCCAGGGCTTTCAATTTTTGTATGTTCTGGGCTTGCTTTCGAGAATTGACCTCTACTAACAAGTCACCAGATCGCATCTTTTTAATTGATGTTACTTCGCCAACTGTTGCGGTGACGGCCTTCTGGACTAGAAATGGCGATATTGTTTCAAAAGTTTCATTTTTGTCAGAAACGCGTTTTATAATGAAAAAACTGTCGAAATGATTTTCAAAATTTGAATTGATTGGTACAATGCGACGCCCACTGAAGGGACCACGTTTGGAGGAGCCCATACGATATAGAGAATGATTCGGGTCCGACGACACCGCCCACCACGGAGCCCAACAAGGGAAGGCAAATACCGGCTCTGGTCCTTCCCAGCCTCGGCATCCACCCTAGTGCTAATCGGTACCTATACGCTGGGAGTTACCCCCGGGGACAGTGACCACCCTTAACGCCAAGCCTAAGGAGTAACCCCTTCGCTTGATCCCTAGCAAACTAACCACTCAGGTGGTTAGCGACCAGCCGATTGATACACCGGGGACCACAGTGCACCACCCGTCCAATGGGTCGCCACGCACGGCAAACACGTGGGGGTATTTGCTGTCCATGAGAAGCAGGAAGCAAACAGAGCGGCGACAGCTTCTCATGGAGAGCTCCCTCGCCTACCCTCGAGGGAAAGAAAAAAGGTGACAGCAGAAGGCACAGAGGAGAGTAAACCTAAAGGGAGTAAAGATCCCTGGGTACCTCGGGATTGGGACACCCGTACTCACCTAAAGAAGGTGAGCCCCTGAGGGGTTTTGGTGCAGAAAGCAATTAGTGCTACTATTGGTGATGTGACGTCAATACGTAAGCTGCGTTCTGGCGACTTGCTGATTGAGATTAATTCACGAAAGCAAGCCCAGAACATACAAAAGTTAAAGGCTTTAGCAACTATACCAATCAAGGTATCTCCACTCACATCTTTAAATACATCAAAAGGTGTTATTACATGTGGAGAGATTTTCAACTTACCTGTAGATATAATTACCGAGGAATTAAAATTGCAAGGTGTCACACATGTCCGCCGTATTACCATCCGGCGAGATGGACAAACTTTTGAGACTAAACATCATATACTTACTTTTATGTCCCCTAAACTCCCGGACTACATATATGCAGGCTACATTAAGCTTTCCGTGAGACCATATATACCGAATCCTCTCAGATGCTTTAAATGTCAGCGGTTTGGGCATTCGAAAGCAAACTGCCGTGGGACCGTCACTTGTGCCCGCTCTGCTGAGAAAGGACATGAGAACCAGGATTGTTCAGCCCCAGAGAAGTGCGTGAACTGTAAAGGCGAACATACGTCCTTCTCCCGCTTATGCCCACGTTGGAAAATCGAAAAACAAATCACAGCAACTAAAATTAAAGAAAATATTCCATATCCTGAGGCTCGAAAGAAAGTTCTTACACAAACACCCTCCCCTGGCGTAAGTTATGCATCTATAGTACGGAAAAACTTTTGTGAAAATTGTACCTGTCCCAACTGTGCTCAAAATACCACCCGCATGATCTCTCCTAAGCAGTCATCTGATTCCGATACAGAAAAATTGGTTGGCAACACACCTGATACTGAAAAGCTCGACAAAAATAAGCGAAAAACAAAGCCGGTAAAATCTCTTAAACTAAAGCTTGCAAAACGTGGACTGTCGAAGAAAGACCTGTCTTCGCAGTTAAAGAAATCAAGCACCAAAAATTCTGTTGCATTGGGACTTGCTAGTAGGGGTATAGCCCATAAGGACTTGACGTCCATTTTTGAAGGCTTATCAAATAGCCCCGATTTAAAACTCCATCCTTCTGAGGATGAATTTGAATTTGACATGAGTTGTGAAGTTTCAACAACTCCAACCATTGCTCTTAATTCCTCTTTTCGAAATAAAATTTCTTAATGGGTACCTTCCTTTCTTGGAATTGTCGCGGCATTCGTTCCAAACTTCATGACATCAAAACTATTCTTAACAAATATCATCCAATCTGTTTTTGTGTCCAAGAAACTTTCTTGACACCAAACATCCCTTTAAAATTGCGTGGTTTTAATTCTGTTAGAAAAGATGTAGAAACAGGATCTCACAGTTGTGGAGGTGTCTGTATGTTTACGTCAAACTTGTACCCAAGCACACCACTCAGTTTACATACTTCCCTGCAAGCTGTGGCAGTACAAGTTCATGCAAGAACGTTAGTCACAGTTTGCTGCATTTATCTTCCTCCTCATGGTGTTATCAGTCAGCAAGAACTCGACAATTTAGTGGACCAGCTTCCTTCACCTTTTATACTACTCGGCGATTTCAACGCGCATAGTACCTTGTGGGGTTCGGATAGCACAAACTCTCGTGGGCGACAGATAGAGCAGTTCCTATCAAATAACTGCCTCTGTCTGATAAATAATAGCGAGAAAACTTACTTCCACGAACCCACAAGACCCTTACATAATCTTGATCTGGCCATTTGTTCTCCCGAGATCCTCCCTTTGCTCAAAATCACAGTTGAAAGTGATCTCTATAATAGTGATCACTTTCCTGTAATAGTTTCACAAAATGACATTAATGATGTGACACCATGTTCCCCTCGTTTCATATTCCAGCGTGCAAACTGAAATGCTTTCTCGGAATTTGCAAATATTACAGAGACCACTGGTCAGAACTGCGGATATCTCGGAAGCAGTGCAACATGTTATTGATACCATAATGAGCACCGCTAATGGAACCATACCAAAGAGTTCCCCACGTCTCAGAAAATTTCGAAGACCATGGTGGAATGAAGCTTGTCGTGACAGTTATAAGACTAAAAAAAAGCCAACAACTTTGGAACGTATTTAGAAGGTACCCAACGATAAAAAATCCAATTGCTTTTAAACGAGCCAAAGCCTTTGCTCGCAAAGTTCGCCGTCAATGTCAGAGGGAATCATGGGCATCTTTTGTTTCCTCCATAACATACTCCACTTCCAGTAAAACCTTGTGGAACAAAGTTAAGGCCGCCAATGGGATTTATCGTGAATTTACCATCCCTGTTTTGACTACAGGAGAAGTGAAACATTCCGCTCCGTTGGACATAGCTAATATTCTTGGCCAATCATTCGCGAAAGTTTCAGCAATTGATTCTTATAGTCCTGAATTTATAGCAATTAAGAAGCGCGCAGAACGATCGCCATTGCGTTTTAATACCAAGAGAACTTTTCCATATAACTGCAAATTTAGAATATCAGAACTGGACACAGCGTTATCTCGCACCCGTGATACCAGCCCTGGGCCAGACGGAATCGTATATTGCATGCTTCGCCATTTGAATAGAATTTCCCTTTCCAATTTATTATTTTTTATTCAATAGAATCTGGAATGAGCAGATATACCTTCATCAATGGTGCGAAGCTTTTGTGATTCCAGTGTTGGAACCTGGCAAAGAACCATCAAATCCTCTGACTTATAGACCAATTGCTCTTACGAGTTGTCTCAGCAAGATCTTTGAGCGTATGGTCAATGCCCGCCTTGTGTTTGAATTACAGAAGAAAGGAAGCATCCCCCTGTTGCAGAGTGGTTTCCGAAAAGGTCGATCAACTTTTGATAACATGATCCTTCTGGAGACCCAAATTCGCAATGCTTTTGTCCGGAGGAATCACCTTGTTTCTGTTTTCTTTGATATTGAAAAGGCATATGACCGTACATGGCGATAGGGCATACTTTCTACGATTTTTAATCTTGGTTTTAGAGGAAACTTACCCATTTTTTTAATGAATTTTTTAGCTTACCGAACGTTCCGAGTTCGCTTGGGTAATTTTTATTCTAATTATTTTATTCAAACTGTGGGTGTTCCACAAGGAAGTGTCCTCAGTGTTACACTTTTTATTCTTCATTTCAGTCAGATACTTAATCATTTGTCATCATTCATGGTAGTCTTTACGTTCGTAGAGGAAATAAAATTTTTAGGGATTTTCTTTGATTGTAAACTAACTTTCCTTCCACATATTCAGTTTTTGAGAAAAAAATGCGAGAAAACCTTAAACATTCTGAAGGTTCTCTCCAAAACAACTTGGGGTGCAGATAGAACTTCCCTCCTCAGTGTTTACCAGGCTGTTATCCTTTCTCGCATTGACTATGGATGCATGGTGCATGGATCTGTTCACTCTAGCCTTTTACGACGTCTAAACACCATCCACCATTTGGCTTTGCGAATTTGCTCGGCTCTTTTCGAACATCACCCATAGAAAGCCTCTATAATATCTGCCACCAGTTACCACTCGACTTAAGGCGTAAAAAAATATCTACTTTATACTTTCTACATGCACAAGCTAACTTGAATAATCCATTGGGTGAAATGGCACCATCGGCTGGACTGCAGAGACTCTATGATGCGCGTCCCTTTAACGTACGCCCTTTTTGGGAGAGAATGAAAATGCTTCTGAATGATTTGGAACTTAATGATATTACTATTAAACCAGTTCGTTCTTTCCAATTCTCTCCTTGGAATATTCCAAAATTTACCTTTTTGAACCCGTTTTCTGGTTTCAATAAAGACATAACTGCACCAGTTGTTTTACAGCAGCTTTTCCGCTATCATCGCTGTCAATATTCTTCTTTTGCACCAATTTTTACAGATGGTTCGAAATCGGATGGACATGTCGGTAGTGGCATCATCCTTCCATCTGAGACACTGAGCTATCGTTTGTACAATTGCTGCTCAGTATTTACTGCTGAGTTGACTGCAATTTTCTGTGCTCTTGAGAAGATCTCGCTAAAAACTCAGGGTAATTTCATAATCTATACTGATAGCATGACTGCATTGCAGACATTATCCAACTACCATAATCGAATGCACCCGATTGCCATTGAGGTATTGTCTCTTTTACAAACTCTTAAAGAAAAGGGTTGAGTTGAGTTGAGTTGAGTTTGATATTTATGGCGCAAGAGCCAGGTTTGGCTATACTGCGCCAAGCATATGGTAAAAGTGAGATAAAAAGTTTAAATAATTTTAATCTAGATGTTAAAATTTTTGTTAATAGAAATATCAATTATTATAAAAATATAAATTTTCAGAAAGTATACTCAAGAATTATAAAATTAGATAAGATGTAAAAATCCAATTTCTTTTAAAAATTTAAAAATGTTCTTGTGAGGATGTTCTACTACCAAGTTATGGATGTTCAAGTATAATGTTCCGAAATGATGAAGCCGATGACTGTTAAAAACAGGGCATTCGGTTAAAATATGAACGATGGTAAAATCGACTTGACATGATGTGCAAGTTGGACACCTTCACCTAACAAAAGGTGTTTATGGGTGAATCGGGTGTGCCCAATGCGAAGTCGTGTCAGTTTGGCATCAAGTTTTCTGACTGGCATAATGTAATGCGTGATTGAATGAAATGCAACTTATTAGATATTTGGAGGTCCCACGATTCTTGCCATAATGAATGAATATGATGAGAAAAATACTTCTTCCCATCAAGATAGGGAAGTGGTAGTTGGAGATATAATGATGCTTCAATAGCTGCAACACCTGCTTTCTCATTTCCATTTATGTCAACGTGGCTAGGGAGCCAGCAAAATATTATGTCAAAGCTTTTAGATTGTAGAGTTCGTAGAAGACATAAACTATCAATAGCTATTGGATGCGTCATATTATGATGATGACCGAGAGCTTCAAGAGCGCTCATACTATCAGAATAAATACAAAATTTTTGTTCCTGAAGAGTGGAAATTTTTTCAAGGGCAAACAAAATTGCCATCAATTCGGCTGTTAAAACAGAGTGAGTATTGTCCAATCGTATACTTAAAGTATTTTCAGAAAAGACGATACCACATCCCACATGATGAGCAGTTTTTGATCCATCCGTGAAGACAGCGGTGTAATCTGAAAACTTATATCGAGGATAATTAAAAATTTGTTGGAAAATGAAAGGTGAAACTGTAGATTTATCAAAAGTAGAAAAAGGGTTATGAAATGAAATTTGTGGAATATCCCAAGGTGGGAGGGATATAAAATTTATCGGATGGATTTGGACATTACAAAGATCTGAGTTGGAAAGTAACTGTTTCATCCTCTCGTAAAAAGGAGGGATATTAGAGGGACGATCATTGTATAGTCGGCCAATGCCGACAGGAATATTCATGTCCCGCATAGGGTGAGTAGTATGACATTGCAGTCTCAAAAAATATTGGACGCACAACTTTTTGCGACGTAGATTTAGCGGCAGTTGGTGACAAACTACATATAAGCTGTGCACAGGCGAAGTTCGAAACGCTCCAGAACAGATCCTGAGAGCAGTATGATGCACAGTATCTAATTGCTTTAGAACACTAGTGCGTGCAGAACCATACACTTCGCACCCATAGTCAATACGGGAGAGTACCACAGATTGATAGATACGAAGAAGAGATGTTCGACCTGCTCCCCATGATGTAGTTGAAAGAACTTTCAAAATATTCAGTGATTTCTCCCACTTCTTCCGCAGATAACGGATATAAGGAGGGAAAGTGTGTTTACGATCAAATATCAATCCTAAAAAGCGAACCTCATCAACAACTGCTATTCTGATTCCCCGGATATTAATTACAGGGTCTAGATGGAGGTTTCGTTTCATACAGAAATGAATACAACAGCTCTTTTCAGTGGAGAGTGTGTGCCCATTTTCATCGCACCAGTCTATGAGCTTGTCAACAGCTTTCTGAAGTTGTCGTTCTATTAAGGCCATACTAGATCCCTGACAAGAGACCTGTAGGTCATCAACATACAATGTGCCAGAGACAGATGATGGTATGACTTGGAGAATTTGACTCAAATGAAGGATAAAAAGGATGACACTCAATACACTTCCTTGAGAAACACCCTCCTGTTGGATAAAAGAATTAGATAACGTTTTGTTAATGCGAACACAAAAATTACGAGTTTGAAAGATAATTTTGAATAAACAGAGGCAGGTTACCCCTAAACCCCATATCAAATAAAATTTTAAGAATACCATAGCGCCACGTACGGTCATAGGCCTTTTTAATGTCAAAAAATATCGAAACAAGATGGTTTCGGCGGACAAATGCATTGCGTATTTCAGATTCAAGGTGAATAAGATTATCAACTGCAGATCGACCTCGACGGAATCCGCTTTGAAAGGGTGAAATACAACCGTTTTTCTCTATTTCATACATGAGACGTGAATTGACCATACGCTCGAATGTTTTGCATAAGCAACTAGTCAAAGCGATCGGTCTATAGCTCAGAGTATCTACAGGATCTTTCCCTGGCTTTTGGATAGGAATCACAATCGCCTCTCTCCACTGATCTGGAAATACTTGCTCACTCCAGATTCTGTTAAAGAGATGAAGGAGATGAAACTTAAGGAAAAGGGATTTAATATTATATTTAGCTGGGTACCAAGTCACGTGGGCATTGGTGGAAATGAAGCATCAGATGCCGCTGCAAAACATGCTTCCACTTCGCTGTGTCAAAGCATCCCATATAGTGACTTTAAAACAGCCATTTTTTCCCGCCTTCTATCAATATGGCAAGGAAAATGGGATCTGCAGACTGAGAATAAGTTGCATTCAGTCAAACCATCCATTGGTTTATGACCTACGATTGCTATAGGAGAGCTCGACGTTAAGTTGACTCGCCTTCGTATAGGGCACTCACGTTTTACGCATAAGTATCTTATTTTTGGAGTGCTCCTATATGTCCCACATGTCGGGTCGTTTTTAGCATTAAACACATTTTAATAGAATGTTGCTCATTTAACTCGCACAGAATTCGTTTTTTTAAATCGTCATCTTTATCTTTAACAGACTTGGTGGGGCAGACATACCACCAAAATATTTTCAAATTCTTAAAGGCTATTCGCCTTTTCAAGTACATTTAATCCATTTTTTGTCTTTTCGATTAATTTGACAACAAACACACTTTATGACTTTCATTTTTATTTCCACATGTAAAACATCATAGCTCATTTTAAATTTCTGAATTTTATATGTTCATTCTAATCTATTCAATTTTTGCCTTCTTTTACAGAGACTAATCAGTTTTATATTTTAATTGATGAAGCAAATTTTTTATGTAGTATGATTT